>JAUMHR010000064.1:4140363-4158247 GCA_032361145.1 Enteromius fasciolatus
CTCGCCTAGCCTCTGAAGGAAGTGACTTGGAAGGACCAGTCCTGCCAAGGACGTATCCTTGACATTGAGAAACACCCCAGGTCTTTGAGGGTCAGAAATCTGGCTGATAAGCAAGTGATCAAATACTTATTTAACAGTAATTCCCAAATAAATAGTTTTTCCGTGAAATCTGTGATTTCCGGATTTGATTCTGTGTCTCACAGTAGAAATGCACATATGCTGAAAATTTTAAGAGAACTTGCAAAATCACAGGGTGATCAAATACTTATTGACCTCACTGTATATATTTCAATTAATATTTGTTTTATTTCAAGTAGCTAAAAATTATTTTAGGTTTTAGTTTAAGATAACTACAATAATCCTGCCCAGTATTGAACCTGGAGCATTCCTTTAATTGTGTGGTTTTGTGATGCAATATGATTAAGCATGAAGCATTATGAGTGCATGTGTATGTTAAGTGTGTGTTGACAGACATGATGAAGAGAGTGTGTGTGTGTGTGTGTGTGTTTGGTTGCAGCTGTCAGCTGGTTTGATGCTTCCCCTCTCTCTTTTTCTCTCATATCTCTTCATAGTTGAGGCAGTGTGGGGGAGTCGTTCATTCTCTACTTTCAGACAGGGAAACAAGAGAGAGGAAGGGAGAGAAAGAGCGAGGGATTAAAAACGACAAGATGAGAAACACTCTCTCAATTCCTTTCATATCTCCTCCATTCCTGTCTTTTTTTCCCCTCTGGCGCATTTTCCTCTGTTTGCGGCACCTCCATTGACCCTGACAGTGATTTCATTTGCGAGGTGAATTTTTGGGATGTAAACAAGCGATGGGCCGCAGCTGCATCATCCGGAATAAATCAAAAACTACCGTCTTATCGCGATCTGCGGAATATTAATGCTGAAAAGAGCCACAACCCCGCCACAATTCTCAATGATTATAATGTCAGCCGGAGGAAACCTCATTGACTGGGAATCTCACAGAATGAGCTCAGCAGTTCACTGTTACATCAGGGGTCAAAGGGCATTTCTGCAATCGATTGCGTCAGAGTCGCTGGAAGCGTCTTGCTTTTGATATCATGAAAGTTCCTTCTAGGGTGTCTCCAAATAAGCACATATACAACACGGCGATGTTAAAGGATTAATGCATCACCAACCTGAATCACAAACATATTAATGAAAACTAAACGTTTTTCATACACTTCATTGGCTTTCCATTGGTTGGAAAAAACAGAGAGCCTGTGCTAAACACATGCCATTGGTGATTTGTTCCTTATGATTTACTGCGGTATTGGCATTGTTAGCATGAAGAACCTTTAAAATACATAGAATATTTCCATTGAAGGTTCTTTGCAGTGTAAAAAGTTCTTTTAACAACCGATCGCTGAAATTTATCCAAAGTATTTCTTCTGTTGACTCACTGCGAAAACCCATAGTGGACTTTTATTTTTGAGATTGTATAGGTTTTGCATACTAATTATTAAAAGAAGCAAACATTACTTTAAAGAGTGCATTGAGAGTCTGATTACTAAAACAAGTTTGGTTAATTTAAATACATTTGACATAAAATAAAATATGGATATTCAATGAAACACGTAAACTACCTGAAGTTGAAGCACTGAAATTCTTAAAAAATTTAAAACACAAAAACGTAAATTAGAAGAATGCTAATAAAAATGACAAACTTACAAAATATAAATTCAAGTAATTAATTAAGCAAGTAAGCAATTAATACTACAAAAATAAACTCAAAATATATAAATAATAGCATTTTTAAAAATGCTAAAATACAAATAAATTAAGCCTAAATAATAATCCAAAAAAGAATATTTATAATGTAAAGTACAACAAAATAATAATAATAACAACAATTCAAAACATTAATAAAATAAAATGTAATGGTATACAAATAATATTATTTAAGAAAAATAACACTAGTGCTCACATTCTAATCATTGTGTGAAATATGATAAACATGTTTAAAAAGATTCACATTCAGGACATCCAAAAAAAAAAAAGTATCTTCCAGTAGAAAATACATGAATCCAGTTACCATATGCATATGCTTTAAGGGATTTGTTATACACTAAACCAGCGTTTCTCAAATCTTACCCTGATGGTGCAATGCACTGCAGAGTTTAGCTCCAACCCTAATCAAGCACACCTGAGCAAGCTAATCAATCAGTGTCTTTATGATCATGAGAAAATCACAGGTAGGTGAGTTTTATCAGGGTTGGAGTAAAACTCTGTAGTGCACTACACCTTCAGGGTAACATTTGAGAAACCCTGCTCTAAACCAACCCTTAAGTACATTTACAGCCGATTTACATAACATACCAGTAATTTGTTTAAAAATCAACTATTAGCGAGAACATTTTTCACAAGTATTGGCCTCACAACTATGGCAAAAGTTGTCCACACACCCACATGCTCATGAACTCAGACATTTGGTCATGAGGAGGTCGCGGGGTCACTGTCGAGACGATAAGGAGGAAGTGATGTGTTCCGCTCTGTTTACACCCACTCTCGCCTTCTCAATGAGTGACATCACACTGACCACACCCACACCACCCAGAGAGAGATCCGATTCACTGCATTCATCAAACACTTGCCAAGAGTGCAGAAAACACAGAGGGAGGGAAAGATGGAGAAATTAGCTGCAAGAGTGCGAGAAAATGTGTGACCCTGGACCACAAAACCAGTCATAAGTAGCATGGGTGTATTTGTAGCAATAACCAACAATACATTGTGTGGGTCAAAATTATCAATTTTATTTCAAAATTCATTTGGGAAGATCATGTAACAAAGATACAACCCAAATTCTGGAAATGCTGGGATGTTTTTTTAAATTTGGATAAAATGAAAACACTAGCAATTATTTTATTCACAATAGAACATATGTTTATAGAACAGAACAGATGTTTTAAAATTGTATGCACAAAATGAGCTCATTTCAAATTTGATGCTGATCTTAAAATAGTTGGGACGGGGTCAGGTGTAACATGTTGTAGCATCTCCTCTTCTTTTCAAAATAGTTCAATATATCAATATGTTAGTCTTAAGGTTATCTATAAGGCAGTGTGCACCAAAACAGTGACAAAATTCACATTTACAAGATATAAGCGTTCAAAACTTGCAATTCCGTCACTTACGCCAAAGCAGGTCAAGATTTTTCTGAGGTCACCTCATACTTCATACGTCACTCCTCATACTCATCAAATCTTCTGACCAATCAAATGCTCTCTAGAATCTGAAGCGCCCGCCCCCTAGACTCTGAGATCGTTCACTTACTTCAGTGTTAGTATTTTCTGTCCTGTGAATGGCATGTAATGCACATTGCAGGCGATAGGGACCAATGCAGGCAGTGTAACTATTTTTTTGATTGGGGCAAACCAGGTCTTGTCTGGTGTTGTCACGCAAACCGCGGCAGTGCTCAAAGTCTGACTGCTTTTTTTGTTTCCATCAGATCGCACTGATATAGGTTTCCAGCTGCTGAAGAGTTTGTTGATGTATTTGACGACGCACCAAATGATCTCTATAGGTGAAAGATCTGGATTGCAGGCAGCACCCAGACTCTTCTACTACGAAGTCATGCTGTTGTAATACTGTTGCTGCAGGTTTTGCATTGTCCTCCTGAAATACACAAAGCCTTCTCTAAAAGTGTCTGGAGGGGAGCATGTTGTTCTAAAACATTTACAGTGTATAACATACCCATACTATATGCATGTATACACCCCCATACCGTTAGAGATGGTTATTTTGAACAGCTGGCTTTTGAACTGAATGCTGATTACATGCTGGAAGATCTCCCTCTTCTTTAACACGGAGGACAAGCGGTCTGTGATTTCCAACAATAATGTCAAATTTGGACTCATCTGACCATAAAACACTTTTTCACTTTGAAAAAGTCAATTTTAAATCAGTATTGGCCAACAGGACACAACAGTACATCTGGAACATCTTTACATGGCTTCCTTTTTGCACGACAGAGCTTTAGTTGGCATCTGTAGATTGTGTTTACCGACAGTGGTTTCTGGAAGTATTCCTGGGCCCATTTAGTAACGTCAATAACAGAATGATGCCAATGAGTGATGCAGTGTTGTTTGAGGGCCTGAAGTCTACGGTCATCCAACAAAGTTCTTCAGCCTTACGCACACAGATATTTATGCAGTTTCTCAGAATCTTAATGATGTTATGCACTGTAGATGTCTTTCACATGCACACACTACAAGCTTACAACATCGTGGCGCATCGCACACTACAAGAGGGCTTCACGTGACCTCATGCAGCAGATCTTGATTGATATTTCACTAATATTTACATTAGCTAGCATGCTAGCAGCTTTCTTTACTCACCCGATAAGTTACGTTCAAAACTGAAGTGACTGCACTCCCTCACTTAACTTTCAAAAGTCTGATAATCATACTTTTGATTATATTTTTCAAAAAAATATCTAGTAATGCTAAACTGCTACCGTCCATCCAGCAAGCATTCACATTGAACTATTACTAACAATCAGGGACGGATTATGGGTTGTGTGGGCCCCTGGGCAAAACGTTCGCAAGGGCCCCCCCAACAGCCAAATGCCCTCCCTCCATGGTCCGTAATCCGGCCCTGCTAACAATACCAAAGTTATTAAGTTTACTTTATACAAATTAGTGAAGATTTTGCAGCAAAAAGACACGTGAAGCACATGCTGAAGGTGAACATTGAAAGGACACATATTTAATAAAAAATAATAAACAATGAATTGAAAGAAGTAGATTGTGTCCAACAACAAAGTTTGGATCATGTTGATCATTTATAGCCATTAGAACACATTATGACACAGCAGCTTCATAGGATTATATAGGAAATCCTTGCTGAAGACTCTTGCATCTCAGAAGTTTCTTCTGAGGCGTTCCACTTTTGATGCTAGAGTCTGAGGTCTTAGTAGAAACTCAATATGAATCAAATTCATCCAAGATTAAATGATCTCAGCAATAGCTCCATCCTCTTAGCGTATGACAACATTGAGTCACTTCTGTCTAGATTTATTTCTCATAAGAATGAATTTTAAGAAACTGCATGGTGAGACAATAGTGTCATTATTCAGCTCAATTTAGTTCAATGTTGCTTCAATTTAGTTTAAAAAAATGCTCCAAACTCAAGCCAGTGATTGATCAGTGTCGGGAAGCCGTCTCACAGTGTTGAATCAGCCGACAAATAGTTTACTTTTAGTTGTCTCTGCATATTAAGCTGGGACAGGAGAAAGTGTTTTTACATCAGAGAAATTGCACGCGTCATCGTCAAGCGTCTCTGAGCAGAAGTGAAATCTGTTCCTCCGCTGGTTCTGACGTTTGAGTCCGCAGCAGGCGTTAGTCCCGTAGGGGCCTGTGGTCTCCTTGTTGGCTGTCATAACAGCGGACTTTTCACACTGACTTATGTTGAGCAGACGCACTGATCCGTCCTGCGGGCCTGTTCGATTTCAAAGTGGCGGTCCCCTGCCAGAACGGGGTCTGTGGTGATGGAGAAGTTTAGCGTGGGCCCTTCAGCTGCAGCGCTGCCCTCATCCACTCGCTCTTATATGCTTAAAATCTTACTCACACCCACGGCCTTCCAAGTTTCCACGAAAATGTGAGTTATGCTTCAAATGTCAGGTTTTTCCCTTTTCCAACAACATGTGGCGATTAAACCAAGAACGGAAAGTAGTTTAGAATTGATTTAAATTTAGAATTTTCTAAATGTTCTATTGTGAACAATTTATCTGTACATTTTTTAAATATTGTTTTAACCCTTTTTAATCAAAACCCATTTAACGAAAATATGATTGAGGCACGTTTTGTTTAAGTTCCTATTATGTTTAAAAAATATTTCTCTTTATTTTATTGTGTTTATTTATTTAATTTTATTTTTTTGTCTTGGTTAAACAAACGTTTAAATAAACGTTAAAGGGATAGCTCACTCAAAAAGTTCAATTCTGTCATTAATTACTCACTCTTATTTTGTTCCAAAGCCGTAAGACTTTTGTTTGTCTTCAGAACATAAATTAAACAGCAACACAACTGAAATATTTAAGGCCCACAAAGGGAGTACAGACATTGTTAAAATACTCCATGTGACATCAGTGGTCTTGATTGTGGTAGTTTTGTTGCTGTCTATAGAGGGCCAGAAAACTGTCAAATTTCCTTAATATCTTAAAGAGATAATTCACCCAGAAATGAAAATTATCCTATCTTTTACTCACCTTCTAAGCATCGTTGGTGTATGTGACTTTCTTCTTTCAGGTGAATCCAATCAGAGTTATAATAAAAATTGACCAGAGCCCTCCAAGCTGTTGAATGAGCTTAAACAGGTGGTAGCCATCACACTTTGGAAGGGGGGTGAATAAAGTCCTCCTGTGGTGAATCCATGCGTTTTTGTACGATAAATATTCAAATTTCAAGCTTAACATGTACATTTCTCTCAAGTTAGCCATCTGTGGAAAAAGGAAGCATTCCCGGCGAATGTTTTACTAATTTTACTCAAATCATTATTTCATACTCATGTATTTTATAATTACACTGTAAAAAGTTATTGGAATTTTAATTCCAGCCCGACATAAGACCCTTGCCATTTACCTTTGATAATGAGTGTCTAACTCTACATAACCCTTTACATAAACTATGCTACTCAGACAGTAGGATAAGTCAAGCTCTTAAGATGTTCATTTTATCTTCACATTCCCTAAAGAACTGATCGGTCAACAGGGCTTTGGGATGCTGGGTGATTTGTTTATGTTAACATGGTAACACTCACCTGACCTTGATTGCTCTGTCTGTCTTTCTCTGGCTCCTCAGGTATATCCAGATGATGCTGGTCATGTGTAATCCTCTACAGGTGAGTTAACCTGAAAACAAAATAACCTGTTAAATGGCCATTCCTGGTCTTGTTATTTTAAATATGTTTGACTTTGTCTTTATAAACAGTCTGTCTTAATGTCTTTTTTTTTTTAATTCGTAAGCATTATTTCATGCATTAGCTTCCAAAAACTATGAGAAATACATTTTTACTAATCTTTGTTTACGGAAAAGAAAAAAACCCCACCTATTTCAACTTCAGTTCCTGAACTCCTTAAGCATTACCGATTTGGTTGCACAAGTAATTTCAATTCAAAATACATTAAAGCAACTTAAAAGTCATGTGAAATGTCAGAACTTTATATAAGAAAACCCCTGGCTAATACCGGAGTGCTTTTTTTTGGTAGTGATGAGTCCAGAATTGTTTTCACAATGAGTTCACTTAAGAAAAATGTCAGAATATACAGAGAAATGAAAGAGTGGATGTGTGTGGTCTGTTGCCTGCAGGTGTTTGGAGTGGACGGGGTGAATTTCAGCGTGCACGTGGAGAATCAGACTCGTGCACGAGATGCCATGAGCAGGCGACATCATCGCGTGTACCAACTTTACAGCCGCACAAGCGGGAAACACGTCCAGGTGCTCGGACGCAAAATCAGCGCCCGCGGCGAGGACGGAGACAAATATGGTAATAACACACACACACGAGAAAGACCACCCACAAACACACACAGGAAACAGGAAAAGTAGAAGACAACGACTCAGCTACTGCTGATACAGCGATTCACAGACAGAGAGAAAAAGAAGCTATTGAATTCAGTTTTCTTTTAGGTTTTTGTTGACAGTCATATACAGTAATATAAACCTATTATTTTAAATTGTGTCCATATGACCATAATTCCCACTGGTGTCAGTTCCAGTATCTACCAAACAATCACACATTGCACAATTAGATATCAGTGCTGATGACTGTCAGTCAGTCGGTATCTTCATTTACTTCTTTCTCCCCCCTTTCATCCATCCCCCTCTACTCTGAAGAATGGCCTTGGATGGGTTTCAGAAGAACACAATCAATGGACGTGAAAGTTAAAAGAGGATATCTGCACCCATATCTAACAATGGGCCTGTTTTTATTCACGTGTGAATCTCACAAAAACATTGCACAGAATGATTGAATGAAAAATTAAGAATGTAATTTCTGTTTATCTATTGTATTTTTTTAGAAATAATTTGTAGAATAATTAGGCATGCTTTTTTCCCTCAAATTCTTAATATTGGATACATTCATTCAAATAGTGTTAGAATTAAACAGGCTTGGTGTTTACTCATTTCCTGTAAGAATATATGACCTGGACAGGATCTTGACAGTTCACCCTCATAATTCTCTCATTCCTTATTGTGCAAATATTATTCGGAAAGCTTCCAGAGAGCTTGAGGTTTTGTGATCGACTCTCCTCATCAGGAAATAAAGGCAAGAGAAAGACGGGGAGATGGGAAGGGGGTGAGGATGAATGTATTTACACAGCGAGTGAGGGATGTCTGGATGAGCAGAGATTGGAGGAAGACAAAGAGGTTATTGATCTCTGGTGACCCCTGCGCTCACAAAGGTCATGCAGGAGCCATTTAAGAGCTTCAACTGCCATATCCTGAAACACACACACACACACACACACACACAAGCTGAATGACCTCACTGGAGGATGACAGTGAACTGTAGCTGAAGGCTTTTATAATGCAGTGACTAGAGGCTGATTAGAACAGCACACTGCTATTCTATTCATATTATTACTACAGCATATGTGATGCTTATTGACCCACCATTGCCAAAATGTATCCCATAATGCCAGGCCCCGATTAAGGTTGTAACTCATATGAAACTTGATTTGACTGGACTCTCTTTCTGAACTGTTATTAGTGCCAGTCAAGGCAGCTGCTCAAACAGATCCTTTGCATTAAATTATAAACACTAATTTTTTACATCATTGCAAAACCAGAGCTCGCTGTGATATTTTAGTAACGTCTGTCTGTCTCTCTGCCTGTCTCTTTACAAGCCCAGCTCGTAGTGGAGGCAGACACCTTCGGCAGCCAGGTGCGAATCCGAGGGAAGGAAACCAATTATTACCTGTGTATGAACCGCAGAGGGAAACTCGTAGGCAAGGTGAACTTCAACCTTGATTTCTTTCTGTTAAAACAAAGTGGAGGCAGGGTATGAATTTGGAACTTTTGGTTCCAATGGTTTTGTATTGAGTGAGTTCCATTTGTACAAAATTCTATAGAAGCTATTTGATTATCAACATTCTTCAGAATATTGTGTTCCATAAATGGTTAAGAAATTGCTATAAAAATGTAATTGTTAAAATGAAAAGGAACTAGTTGTGAAATACTGAAAATGTCATTTGAATTTAATTATTGTTATTACAGTAGTTTTAATATATTAGTTCTCTTAGGTTTATGCAAACAAAAAAAAACTTTGAAAATATGTCAGTACAGAGCAAAAAAATACTAGTAATGTTCTGTTTCTAAAATATGCTTTCAAATAAGGGAAAGCAGCTTATTATTGTGTTACCAAGTCACTATTATTTAATAACCAATATATATATTTTTCTAGTTATGTCAAGAGCTAAATTTTTATTTTTGTACAACTGGTGAAATGAAATTAAATATTTTTATATCACATACAAACATATAAAAATGTAATAATAATTTTGAAAATAAACAAATGTATTAATTTTACTGAATTATTTTAAAATAATGACAGTTTTTTAAAAAACTAAAATTTACATTTGTCAACAATAAGTTTAAAGTTATTTTCTTAATCCTAAAACACAGTGTAACGCATAATTCAAAATATGAGAAAACCTGAGAACAATTAATAAATTCCCTTCATATTAACACATTACATTAAGTCCTGTTTTGCATACGTTATGTTGTGTAATAGTAGCCTACATGGAATCAAAAAGAAAATCTTTCTTGGACTTTTAGTCCACATTTCGGATCTTTAAATGCATTAACCTCAAATCTTTATGGTCAAGCTAACGCATTTGTCACCATGTGTGTATATGGACTTTTCTGTTTCCCCAGAAGGCCAGCAATCGTAGTGCAGACTGCGTCTTCATCGAGAAAGTCCTGGAAAACAACTACACAGCGCTAATGTCAGCGCGCTACACGGGGTGGTACGTGGGCTTTACCAAAAGAGGGCGCCCTCGCCGTGGTCCGCACACGCTTCCCAACCAGCAGGACGTCCACTTCATGAAGCGTTTCCCACCCGGAGAGCAGCCAGATTTAATGCCGTTCCGCTTCACCACCGTAAGCAAAAGGAGCAAGAAAGTCAGAGCGGCACGACCGCGCTAACGCTAATGTCCCACTGCTAACGTTTACATGAGGACGAGGAACAAACCAAAAGACAGTCCCAGTGAAAATGACACTGCTAATGCGAAGCAGGACCGTCTTGTCTTGTTTGAACAGACAATGCGATAGCATCACTTTATATTCCACTGGGTTGAACCTCTACAACCCTAATAATAAATACTAGCTAAATTACACCAGAGCTGTGGTTAAGACAGCTTACTTCAGACACGGAGATGACTAACCAAAGCAAACACAAGCAAGTGTCTGGCCCAGCCAACGGGCGGAGGAAGTGTTGGGCTGTGCATCCAGTGACCGGCCCACAATGAAAACACGAAACAAAACACAAGCACATTGGCCTGTAGACGCCGATCGTTTGGCAATTTAAGACAAGACTTGGACGTGATCCCGCCTAAGGGAGAGGAGCAGAAATCCCTGAACCTGCGGAGGAAAGAAAGAAATGGACACTGATTGGAAACTAAGACAGAAGGGCTACTGTTATATGGGAATAAGACCTGCCTTAAAGGAAAAAAAAAACAACAACAAAAAATTCAGGCATCATTTACTCACCTCAAGTGAGTCAAAACCTCACTTTTTTTTCTTTTCGCTGCAAAAGAGAATTACATGCCCGATTATAGTTTTCAGACAATAGTTCATAGCTAACGTGTCTGTCAAGCTCTAGAAAGAACAAAACAAAACAAAAAAAACATAAAAAGTTCATTGCAACATTTTAGTTATAATCTGGGTCATACAAAAATTACACCTTTAAGCTATTGTTAATTATTATAGCTTAATAAATCGCCATTGTTTTTATACAATCTAGATCATCTAACACACTTGATTCCACTCATCAGCTCGCTCGTAGAGACGGCAAGACCTGAACTGGGTGTGTCTGATACAAAATGAGCATTGATAAATATGCATCAGTGAAGTCAAAATATTGGAGCGGTTTTGAAACAATTCATGTTCATATCACAACAGTTTATTCGACAATATCAACTTCAAGTTGCAAAGAAATGGTATAAGCGTTAGATATTTACTTCCATGTTGTGACGTACATCTAAAAGGGATTTCTAGACATGGAAAAGTAATGGATATTATAATATATTTTTTCTTTTTTTTTTAAAGATGTCATTTTTTAAATTTAAAATAATATTTGCTAATTGCTTAATTAAATTAGTTGTAATTAAAAACGAAATAGCATCAGTTCTATTCTTTTGTACTGTTAAGTACATTTAAAAGTGTTTTGTTTGTTTGGTTACCTGGAAAGGTAATAGAAATCATATAATAGAAACTATTAAAATAAAAATATTATATAAAAAAAATTTTGTTTTATCATAAAATATTTTATCAAGTCAAATTTCTCTTTGTGGGTAAAATAACAAAAACAACAATCAATATCATTTAAAAAAATATTTGACTATATATTACCACTAACAAAAAAGGTTAAAAACAAGTAGCATCAAATAATTTCTTTCACACTGTAATGTACATGTGGATGAAATGGATTATTGAAAAACACAAAATTGTGGGACATTACAGCGCTCTAGTCATGTGGACTACAGTTTTCGTTTTAATTTATATTTTGAAGCTTGACAGACTCACTATGAACAGTAATTTTGAGGTGAGCAAATAATGACTGAATATTAATTTTTGGCTGAACTATGCCTTTGAAGCTAATGAAATAATGAATGTAATACTGTATAAGTGTGTGTGCATGTGCGTGCAATGGCGTATTTCAGGTTGCATTAAAGACCACGGGGGATATAATCATATGACTTATGCTGGATGGACAGGATTTTCCAAAACTGGAATGTAAAGGATAATAACGAGGAAACTGCACCAAATACAAACCGAATGACCAAAGACAAGTGGTGACCATGACAGAGACAACCTGAACAGCTCCGATCCCACGAGAGCACAGGACGGGTCGCCACGAAATGACACGAGGAGCAACGTTCCTGTTTGGATTTTAATGTGGAATGCTGCTACTGGGAAATATAACGGAAAACCAAAGTCTTATACCAGCTTATTAAAGGAAAAACATTACAAAACTTTTTCTAAATATAAATATATATAAAGATTAATGCTGACTAAGTGATATTACTTTGACTGCTACTATCGTTGTTGTTACTATAAAAGAATTCCACTTATTTATTTTATCTCTGTGTACGGCAAAAACCTTTCCAAAGCCAGTAAACTCTACAGAAACGTGTCTGTGTTTCAAAACATACATGTTGTGCGAGTCGTCATTATCGATCTAACTGCTAACAAACATATGGTCAGGAAATCATGTTTTATGGTACCCAGGTCATATCTACAGGTCAACCTCAATGCAGAAAACTCCATAGCATTCTAGCAACCCTTTGGTAACCACTCAGAACATTTTAGCAACCTCAAAGCAATGTGAAAAACTTTAGCCACCACATAGCAACACCGCGGTGACTTAAGCAACCAAGTTTTCCACATTGCTTTAAGCTTCCTAATATGTATGCTATGTTAACGAATTGACAGGCTATCAGCTGATCTTCAGCTAAACATACTTTTTAATTATTTTTATAAGAGAAGTCACTGACTTTTTGCCACAGGTGAGATTCAGCTTACTGCACCTCTCATTTATTCCTATGGTATCTGTAAACTGTGATTGAGCGTTGCACAACTCTGACAGAAACTTACGGCACACGTGATCCAAGTTGAAAGGAAGTTACTTCACATTCCTGAACAGCAATACAAACCACACAAGTCAGTGCAAAAAATTAATGATACGCGATAAATGATTTGAAAAGACAAGGCATGTTTCAGCATAATCACACATTGCCAGACACTTAAAGGGGTCATATAATGCCAGATGCACTTTTACAAGTTGTTGGAAATGAAATGTGTTGGCAGTTTGTGTACACAACCACCCTATAATGATAAAAATCCACCCAGCTGTCCTTAAACGGAGATAACAATTTGCCCTTTCTCAAATAGAGCCCCAAGATTATGAATCTGCAGGCCCAACTGCATGCTCAGATCTGCACGCACAGACCTGTCGCTTTTTTTAAACAGTGCCACCTGCTGTTTGGAAGATTACCTAACCTGAATTAAATTGCTGATAGATTGCAACTTACACAATTTTCCAAGTAAAATATTACGCTGTGACTAAATGCATTATTATATTGTAACGGCGGGTAAACGACAGACAAAAGATGGTATGTGTATCCTCGGTTTTAATTAGAACAACTGTTTACAGACGTGCCGCCAGCCGAACTGACCGGTCCTGAACTCTCCCATATTAACTCTATCCTTGCTGGTGCAACACAATAATACAATCTAAAATATTACACATAGGATATGATTTAATGCATAAAGTCTGGCTTATTTTTATAAATTGTATTTGAAAATAGAAATTGTTCAGTTACTTAAATATTTTCATAGTTTTCCTAATTAAGGATTTATCACATTCTTTAGTATTGAGTTAGCAGATGAACATCGCCGATCCTCTATATTACATGCAAAAAGATGGTGCTTGGAGTCATTTTCAAACTTTATTTTTGTGTCCTTTTCCATGAGGTCCTACAAGTCATCGAGCTGTAAACAATGCAGAAAAAATGGTGAAAAACAAATAACTGGGTTAGTATATATTACTTATTAAATAACATACAATTTTGTCCAACTATAAATCTAAATTATAATTAAATACTGAATTAGGATATTAGTTTGTTGGTGTAATTAGATGTCACATTGATTTATGCCAAAAAAAAACTGGTAACTTTCAGGAATTGCTTTAATAAAATGAATAACCTTACTCACGTGCCCGATGTTGCTACTTGCCAACTTTTCATAATGTTGGAAATTATTAAAAAATTACACACTCTACTCAACAAATGTTCATCCAAACAGCAGGTGGCACTGTCTGAAAAAGCGGCAGGTCTAGAAGTGCAGCTCTGAGGGTGCAGTTGGGCCTCCGGGCTTTTCTTAATAATGTGCTAATTAGCAAGTTTCACTATGAATGTAAAGTCACGATAGTTAAATAAACTTCCTCTGAGAGCACCTTAGGAAAGGGGGCGGGGTCAGCAGAGCTCAAAGATTTAAAGGGAAAATACACACAACAAAGTGTTTTGAGAAGAGCTGTTTTTGACAGGGTAAAAAGGGTGTTTTATACTACCGTTGAGAAATTTTAAACAAACTATATTACAGATGTTTCATTAAGACCCTAAAGAATCATGTCAGCTTGTGGAAAATTGGCTTTATATGACCGCTTTAATGAACACATCCAGTTAACATTTAGAATTAATATTCTGCTGGAACATTGTAAGAACAATGTGTTAATAAAAATGTAAATCAAAAGGAGATAGGTCCTGCCTGTTGTTTATTAATTGCAGAGGTAAAGTTCTACTAGTGTTGTCCGTTGACATTGTACATATTCATGTCAAACTGAGCGATCAGGGAGCTTGTGACCGAATTCCTGTACACAATATACTGATTCACGAGCTTGGGAGCTGATTGAAATGCACCTGGAATGATGTGAAAACTTTAGCAACACCCTGACAAACATTCAGAACATTATAGAAACCTTAAAGGGGTGTGGGAAACTTGAGCAATCACATAGCAACAACCTGGCAACCACTCAGAAGACTCTAGAAAGCTTAATGTGATGTGGAAAACTTTAGGAATCACATAGCAACACCCTGGCAACCACCCAGAGCACTCTGCAGTGTAACAGAGTTTTTGCACAGGCAAATATATGAAAAAATATTTCTAGATGTAGTCTTCTTGTTATAACTGAAGCAGTGAATACACACACACACACACATTACTGTCACCAACAACCTGTAATCCCGGCAGTCTCTGCCCAGCTGAGTCAGCGGGAAAAGCGAAGGATTCCGAGAGAGAGAGAAACTGACTGTTCTGGAGGCGAAGTGGTGGAAAGATTTGTCGGCCAAACCCAGAGGAAGGTGTACGGTAATGCTGGAGAAGGAAAGAATGCAAAAAATGTGCGTGAGAACACAGAGGTGACCTGAGACCTGCTGGAATTATGGGAAAAAAATATATATTCCACCGACCCACAGGAAACACTCACACCCTCCGTCTCACACACACACGGTCCGTTACAGCCAGACAGGCAGAGGTCACGCTCACACATATTCTCACACACCCTCAGTATGACACACATCGAACACGTCTGACACACAACACACCCTCAACCAGATGGACACGCAGACCCACTCGAGTAACATGGCAGCTTCACACGGATACAGTATTCTGTTAATTACTGGCAAAAACCAGACAAATGGGTGAATCACACAAACACTGGCAAAAACCTGTTAAAGGTTATATAGTGCTAGGAATCACTTACTACCATAACACAAAAATCAATTAAATAAATAAATAATACACAAAAAATCTAAAAAGTAAGTTAATAGATAATTTTTACTTAATATTAGAATCTTTTGAAAAGTTATAAAACAATGACACAGACATTAAATAAATATTACTTTTAGTACTACTAGTAAAGCAGACATGACATTTTTTCACATTAGTAATATTTTTCAAAATATAAAGATTTGAAAATAAAGTAAACTTATCAAAAAGCTAATAATAATAATATAAAAACAATGTATTCAGACAATGTATTATTTACAGTGTTTTTCTAATGATTTTTAAAAATACAATAAAATTAATGTCAATGTAAATCAAATAAATTACTATTATTATTGAAATAATCAGACATGAAGTATTAAAGCAATGACAGTGTTTTTTTTAATAAGAGTACAGTCCTATTTTTTTAAGATGTTAAAATAAAAAAAAAAAATTATGTCAAAACGGAAATAATAATAATATATTTAGAAACAATGTATTTAAGTATTATTTAAGTAATAAACCTATTATTATTATACTAAATTTATTTTATACTAAATATCATTTATTATTTTACATTTGGGGTTAAGAGTCAAATATGACCTGGACATTTGCTCAGGACTTTCAAACACACACACATCTAACTTTTCTGTAGCATAGGTAACATCCAGCCCCAAATATTCACTACTAGAAGGCCACTAGTACCGCAGCAAAGAGACTGAATCCAGGTCATATTGCTGTGCAACGAATAACATCAGCTCCATCACACACACACTTTTCAGCACAGCAAACCACACCGACACTGACGCGCCGCAGCCAGACCCACAATGTAAAACAACGAGCATTAAGTGCTCCTTCTCTTTTGCCGACACCACAAACAAATTACTTCTGACACACATTCCCTCGTTCCAATCCGTGAAGAAGCACAGGCCCACGACGATAAAACTCTCCAAAGACAAATGCCCTTTCTAAAGATGTATTTGGCTGAAATGGGCTGAATCGCCTCAACATTCCCAGACAAACATTCTCATGTCGGCCGCTGGCTGTAAAGCCGGAGGAATTGTTTGAAATGTGGGAGTCTAGAGGAGCGCCAGGAACCGCTAACAGGTGCAGTGTTTGGGATTGTTTGTGTTTGTTTGGGAATGTTGGGGAAAAGCCTGCTTGTGGCCTCTTCTGAACCTGCCTGTGCTATACTGCGCACTCTTCTCGCTGGTTTGCTGTGAACTTTTCCAATCTATTCTGGACGAGTGACATTTATGTATTTAAATGCTTCGCTTTGCCAAGGAAAACCCATTGAGGACATATTAACATTTCCAAGCATAAGTCCACCCAGGGGTGAAGGTGTTTGGCAGGGGTCGAGCGTAACGTGCTTTATCCAACTGGAACAACACTTCCATCGGCCAATCGTATTTCAGGGACCTGTGCAGAGGTTGCACTCGAGCCAGCCAATCAGATCGCTTTTTAGGCCAAGGTGGACATTTCTAGTTAGGTTTATGCTTACACAGTAAAAAAAATACAATAAATCAATCTATATCTATACAGATCAATAATTTTCCAAATAAAACTGACCCTGCTGAAGAAGTTCAAAGCTACCCACAAGTCTTATAATCTGCTACATGAAAATGAGACTACCGACTCCTCTCAAATGGACTGCCTCTGTCAGAGTGTTTATTAGACAAACCAAGACAAGACAGGATTTCTGGAAGAATTCTCTCTCTTGGCACGAGTCTGGAATAATCCCCAGCCCACGGCGCTCTGTCATCCGCTTATTATTGAATCAATCAAAAGCTTTAACCAGCAGCTCATCAGGAACGTTCAGGCTTGTTCAGTCTGGATGAACTCGGGTGGATCTTAAGGAGAGAATGTAGAAACTTAGTGACACCTAGCGGTCGCTCTGACAACAGCATGACAGGCTGACATGCTGAATGCATTGTTACTGCTCAGGTCAAAGGTCATATTGCTTATTATTGTTAATCAATCAGGATTTTCTGAAGCTTAACTCAGTTAAATGAATGCCCTGAGGTCAGCAACATACAGTGGTTTTCCAACAGTAAATGTAAAAGGGAAAAAAATGAATAAAATTCTATTAAAATAAATTGAAATATCAATAAAAAAGTTAATCAGAGAAAAATTTAAACTGAACAAAATAAAAAAGATTAAACTAAAAATTTAAATAATTAAGTGTAAATAAAAATTAAATAAAACTTAAATAAAAAAGTATTCTACACATAGTATTTTAGACAAATTTATGACATTTCAGAGGTTTATGATTCTCATTTCATAAACTTTTCAAAAAAAAAAAAAATTTAAATTTTTTTTTATGAGAAACTACAAAGATGCCTTGTAGATTATAAATACACGTATATATATATATATATATATATATAGATTATATA
>JAUMHR010000064.1:4166711-4181075 GCA_032361145.1 Enteromius fasciolatus
GAGCCAGAAATCTTGCTTGTTTGTAGATGACCAAATACTTATTTTACAGAGGAATTTACCAATTAATTCATAAAAAAATCCTACAATGTGATTTTCTGGATTTTTTATTTATTTTGTCTCTCATAGTTGATGTACACCTATGAAAATTACAGGCCTCTCTCATCTTTTTAAGTGGGACAACTTGCAAAGTTGGTGGCTGACAAAGTACTTTTTTGCCCCACTGTATGTATGTATATATACATAAATATAAATAAATAAATGTTATATTTATATGCCTCTATTGAATTGTTTGTTTAGTAATTATTGATGTGAGACAGTACACCCTGTGAGATCCAGTACAAATTAAGAAAAAATGATAGCAATACTTGAATAATTGAATTGAAAAAGGTAACAAATGCCTCTAGTTTTATCATTTAACAGATGCTTGAAGTTTGGGCAAAAACTAATCTAAATTATGTGTTTTTGTGGAATTAATTATTTCGTATGGTGGTTGTGAAACACGAAACTCATTACTTACATGATTTTGTGGTGAAATCTGTTATGTTTCATATTAATCAGGTCAATTTATATAAAGAACAACGCACTGTCACTTTAATTCCGTGTAAGTGCCGCACCAAAAGACTTGGCGCCTAAATGATCGTGGCACTGCCGCTTCTGCTCTGCTCCTGCTACGTGTTTCCACACCACCCCTGTGCGCGGTGTGAATGCTCTTATTTGTTAACATAGGAGCCAAAAAAATACACACTGCTTTCACCCTGCTGATGCGTGCAGTGTGAAACCGGCGTTAGCGTGCAAGTACCTGACAGTCGAATCAGAGGAGCCTGTCACGATGACTCTCTCATCATACTGCAGACACAGAACTGACCCAGTGTGACCCGTCAGGATCTTCAGACACTCCAGAGACTGTTTGTCCCAGATCTGACAGAGACAGAGAGAATGTGATGGTCAACGTAACAGACAGATCAACAGACAGACATACAGAGAGAGAGCAGAGAGAGAGAGAAACGGATGGACAGCCGGGCAAAGAGAGAGAGAGAGAGAGAGAGATCAATAGACAGAGGCCGACAGACAAAGATAGACAGAGAGACAGACGGATAGACAGAAAGACGGACAGAGAGACAGACAAAAAGAGAGACAGAGAGAAGGATGGACAGAGAAAGAGACAGACAGAGACACAGACAGACGGATGGACAGAAAGAGACGGACAGAGAGACTGACGGATGGACAGAGACAGAGTGGCAGAGAGACAGACTGATAGACAGAAAGAGACAGACAAACAGAGAGACAGATGGATGAACAGAGACAGAGGGACAGACAGAGATGGACAGAGAGACAGACGGATGGACAGAAAGAGATGGACAGAGAGACAGACAAACAGAGATGGACAGAGAGACAGACGGATGGACAGAGAGAGATGGACAGAGAGACAGACAGAGAAGACGGACAGAGAGACAGAGACACAGACAGAGAAGACGGACAGAGAGACAGAGACACAGACGGATGGACAGAGAGACAGAGACACAGACGGATGGACAGAGAGAGAAGGACAGAGAGACAGACGGATGGACAGAAAGAGGCAGACAAGAAGACAGACAGAGAGACAAACGGATGGACAGAGAGACAGCCAAGTACTTTGATGGAGTTGTCTCGCAGGCCACTGATGATCTTGTCGTCGTCATACTGAAGGCAGTAAACACCTTTACTGTTCTCTGACCGGCACTGAATCCGCTGAAGATTATGACGTCCACAACGCCAGTTTGCTTCAATAGTCTAAAACAGAACGAGGAAACAGTAGCCTGAATGAATGAACAAATGAATGGATGTGTGGATGTATGGATGGATGAGATTGTATTTGGATGAACAGATTTATTAATGCATGGACGCTCACCTCTATGTCCTGTATAATTTTTGGATAGAGTGAATGGTAGTATGAATTGGGCGGAACCTCGTTTGTTCGGTTCTTAAATAAATATTTCTCCCTGGGGATGAAAACAATAAGACCACCAATCAGATACAAACAAAGCATAAACAACACAAATGTTTCTGAACTGCTTATGATGACTGATCAAGAGCATTTGCATGGTATAACAGTTTTACAGTTAACGTTTTATATGGTTTTGGTTTTAGTTAACTAGTTTTCATTATTTTAGCACTTTAACCTTCAGTCAGCTAGTAAAAAAAACGTTCTTCATTTATGATTTTCATTAAAGAAAATAATACTGTGTGGTAAACAATGTATAATGCCCACCCTCAACTTTCATTACACATGATTAATTAATATTCTAAACACATATTTTATACACTTAAAATACTGTCAGTTTGATGATGATCTCACCGGACTGATGGATCTTGTGATTAATCACAATCATCACATGCATACCCGAGTTTGTCAGCACTAACTATGATTCACACCAAAGCACATGGTCCTATTATTTAAGGCATGTGTTCAAATTTGCAGTCAATCAAAATATGTCTTTAAAGTCAAAATAAGAAACACTGTTCTGACTAACAGATGACAAATTACACAGTAGTAATAATTTCAATAACCGATTATTATTATTATTATTATTACTCTGCCTATTATTATCACTAACTAAAATCAAAACCATCTAAAAAACTATTACTTGAAAATTAATGAGCATTATTACTTAAAATATAATAAACATTATTAAACTAATTTTTTAACAAATCATTTATTTAAGCTAGTTGCCAAGTAAATATTTCTTATTTTTGTTTTTTAAATGTAATCACCCATATATATATGATTTTTAAGAGTTCAAAATGAAATTGTGTAGTTTACGCATGTTTGAAAGCATGAGCGTCTCGTGTGTGTGTTTTACCACTGGTGGCGCTCTGAAAGGCCTTTCCAAAGCGGGTCTGTGCGCACCATCCTCTCGATGAGCTTCTTCCAGAGCATCCCGTCTGAAATGACCCGCTGCCATTCTCGACAAACCAGCTCAGCAGAGCACAGAGAACGAGCGTCGAGAAACGACAGGATGTTCTCTGCTATGTGATCCAGACACTGAGCTACAAACAGAGATTTGTAGTGAGAGCTAGTGCAGTCATGGACATTCACAGAAAGCATAGCAAAAGCTTTATTTCAAAATACATATAAATAAAACTGTGTATTTTTATTAGTATTATATACTATTTATATAAATAATGAATTGTGGTACATGTTGTCAGATGTGTGTAAGTGATGTAAGTGGGCGGCTCTGCTAAAGCATGTGTTGGAGTAGGAGGATTGTTATAGCCAAGAGTGAGGCATGTGTGCTCATATGCGAGTTAGTTACCTGGCAACGCAGTGATGAAGTCTCTCTGTAACATGGGTTTAAGGTACGAGTTTATATGGCCGTGCTGGTAGTGACACATGCGTGAGATCAGATGCTCCACAAACTCCACCTGATCCGATTCGGACCACTGATCAAACAGCTGGATGCACAGATCTTTTTCCTTCTCAAAGTTCCCCTGCGACATCCTCTTCCTCGAACCCGCTACTGAACCATTCCCGAACTGAGTACACAGACGAGAAGACACAAAATATATAATGACATACTTTATTGCAGCTAGTTGCCAAGGCAACATTTCTCATGTAAATTTAGTTTAACTTGAAAAAAAAATAATAATAATATAAACTACGCATATAAAACATTTATGAAATTACCAAAATCTAATTATTAAAAGTTTAACTACATTTAAAATATAAAAAGAAAATGTTTTACATATAGTAAAAACACAAGAAAATGAAAAAGAAAACTAAATATAAAGATAAAACTTAAAATATATTAAAAAAAAACTATTAACAGAAGCAATAAAAAGTAAAATAACACTGCTACATGGTCAACTAGTAGAACTCGTCATGTAAGCAGTAATTTATTGATTTAAATGAATTTATTTATCTTATTTAAGTGTTTTTAAAATGTATTGCATACCTGTTGGTGCCACAAATGTATGTTTTGTTATAATTGTACTTAATAAATGTACATAATTCTGTTATAGTTTTGCTCCCATTCGCTGTAGTGGATTGGTGATGTAACATTTTTCTTGTGAAACAGTTTAAGCGTTACAGAAATAAAAGTTTGCAAAGACATTACGGTGAAGCATAAGAGTTTCCATAATTTGCTTCTGAATTAATCTCTACTAACAAACTCAAGGGCGAATTACCACACGAGTCAAACACAATTCAGCTGGGAGGGAGACAAACAATTTCTGAATATTCTGGATTCGAATGGGAAGCAAAGACAAGCCCCTGTAAATGTACGCATATCTTTTCCACACACACCTTGAATACTGTCGTCTTCTTTGGTGAGACTTCACCTAAGCTGTTCTGTGAGAGAGAGAGAGACAGGTGTTACACATGTGTCTGACTGAAAGAAAGAATGGTGCATTCTGGGTAAAACATTCCAAACACAAGCAGTTTAACAGAGACGGCAAACACAAAGAACAGATTGAGCTCTCAAAAAACCTCTAATGTGACGTCTGTGAAAACAAACTTTGAATCATCTCTCACAAAAATAAGACATGCAGGAGAGAAGGAGCTTAAGGACCAGTGGGAGACGTTTCATTTACAGCTCAACTGTTGCTTTAAATGGACTGGTAATCACACAAAGGGTTGAAAACACACAAATACATGCATGTGCACCTTTGACGAGGAACAGTGAATCACAAAGATGAAGACAGACCGATGAACTCTGATGTAAATAAATTCTCTCCTGAAACACATGCCCTGTGCCTGGAGTAAATCTGAATTTATTTAGTAGAACAAAATATTAATGTATGCATTTGAGAGTTCCTTCACTAATGTATTGAGATTGGGAAGTCTTTAAATCAGCTGGTAGCAACATCATCCGCTAACTACACTAACCGTCTGTGCCATCTACGAGCTGCCAGCTGAATGTGATAGTTTGGAAACAGAAAGGCACAAAGATACTGATTTGTCAATGTTGCATTTATAGATACACTAAACCATTACATCTACATTTTCTGGTAAAACTTGAACTACAAATTTAGTTATAATGAATACTTCTGTCACTTCATCTCAGGTTTTTTGTTAGTTTTTTTTACTGAGGTCAATGAAATGCATTTTGTGACTGGAACTACCAAAAAAAAGAAAAAAATTATTAATACTGTAACAGCAGTAACATTGTGAAATATTATTAAAAAGTTAATTCCTGATCTTTCAGAAATCATTCTAATATACTGAATTGATGCTCAAGAAATATTTCTGATCACTATTGATGTCGAAACCAGTCATGCTTCACATATTTTAAACATTTATTTAAAATTGATTTTTTTTAAATATAGAAATATGCCTTTACTGTCCATTTTGATCAACTGAATGCATCCACAGTCTTTTTAAATAAAATGCACTGACCCGTAATACAACCTAAACACTTAACAGTTCTGTATAATAAACTTTTAGCCCTGCTTTCAGAGACGAGGCTTAAGCTAGTCCCAGACTAAAAAGCATGTTAGAGCTGTCACAACTGAAAATATCTTGCTCTGACATATGCTAAAATTTGTCAGTGTCATTGTTCTGTGTCATGTTGCACACCTGCAATGTTTGCTTCCAAGGCAATTTTTTAAAAGTTGCTTAAATATCCAAATTTAACTAAAGCCTAGTCCTATATTAACCTTAAGCCCTGTTTGTGAAACCGGGCCTAATGTATGTGTGTTTTCCCAACAGAAATTATGAGATGCTGAGACTAAAGCAGATACAGACAAGCAAGCAGAAAGACACACACACACAGAGAGAGAGAGAGAGAGAGAGAGAGAGAGAGAGAGGGTGGAAACCAACAGCCGTTCTGCTCTTCAGCAGTTTCTCTTCTCTTTTTCAACAAAAAAACAGGCTGAATTATAGAGACTGAATTACAGCTCAGTAAACGGAGACATCTACGCATTTAATTCACATCTAGCCAAACACACAGACAAACAACCAGTGCGTGAGACTGACAGACAGATGGGAGGAGTGGAAAGGAGAGAAGAGGAGAGCAGAACCTGGTTGTGGGCCCGGGAAGACGGGAGGCTCTGCAGGCATCTGAGAGCACACAGACTCTCTGCCACCGACGAACAACCCAGCCAGACAGAACGAGGCAAAGAACACTGTGTGAGAGAGAGAGAGAGAGAGAGAGAGAGAGAAGGGGAAACCGAAAGGGAATATGCCATCCGAGAAAGAGCAGTAGGCAAAACAGAGAGAGAACAAGGAGGACAGAGCAAACAAAGACTCACAGAAGAAAGTCAGAAACCAAGTAAACCAAGGAGAAAAACAATGAAAGACAGAAAGAAAAGAATAAGCAATAGAAAGGACAAGACAGAAAGAATTGACGAACAAAGAAGAAATAAGAATAAACAAAACAAGAAAGAAAGAAGCATACAAATAATGGAGGTTCGAACAAGTGAAGGTGTGAAAAAAAGAGAAAGAGTCAGTGAAGAAAGTGAGGGGAAAAAACATTATTAGCAACGCACGCACACACACACACACACTCCTGCAGACAGTGTTTTGCACAGACCAAACACACAATGAGTGGGCGGAGTGGAAAGAGAGAGTGGCCTGATAAGCCCCTCCCCCTGCAATCCGTTAAAATAAGTGCTAAGAGTATGGACACGTGAACACGCACAACTTTACACACTCAAGACATTCATGCTAGCGCTGAGCGGTGTGTTTGTGCATGACTCTCTGAAGTCAAATTTAATGAGAAATTATAAAAAGGTAAATGACTTTAATTTTTGTATTAATCTATTATTAATATATACATATGTATTATAAAAATACAATGCACTGTATAAATATAAAGGCTTCATAAATTATTTAGATTCATCTATTATATGTTTAATTATTTCAATTAATGTTATTATTTAAATTTACTAGTTAGTTTGACAAAATTAGTTATTTAAACCTTACATTTAAAGCACATTATTCATGAAATAATAATTATAAAACTAGTTATATTATAATTCATTTTAATTAGATAAGACAAAATTAATCATTAATATATTACTTGTAACTTTAATCCATATCAGCATGCTTACATACATATAATATTGATTTGAATTTCATATAATAACAAAAATATTGAGCTTATTAATTAAAATTGAGTACTTAAACCTAAAAATGAAAACTCATAATTGTCACGGCACTGTAATATAATTATTTTCGTACCTTCAAGTTGTTTCAAACATGTATGCGTTTCTTTTTTGAACATAACAGAAGATATTTTGAAAAATGTTGGTAAACAAACAGTTCCTGGTCCTTATTTCTGACTTCTGAAGTATAGAAAAATGCAGGCCAAAATATCTTCAAAATATCTTCTTTTGTGTCCAGCAGAAGAAAGAAATATATATAGATTAGAACAAATTGAACCTGAGTAAATTATGACAGAATTTTACTTTACAATCCTCATCATTAAAAGACAATTTGGCCATTTTATGCTTTACTATTTTACTAAACCTCACAGATAAATATTAACCATTCATAAATCTGCATCCAAAAGCAGCAATAAAAGAATAAACTACAAATCCCATTCAAAACAAACCAGGCGTTGTGTCTCCAGGCAGCTGGCCTTTAACAGAGAGGCTGTTGTTAAACTCAACCTAACATGACCCCAGATGAAGACTAGCATAATCATGACAGATCTACAGAGACTGAACCAGTTACACCCTCCTGTGCATCATTTACATTGAGATTCAACTACGCATGACTCATTTGGGCACAGATGTTTAAAAGTAGTAGGGCATGTGAATAACATAAACATTACTAATCACTCGTTTAATAGTAGTTTGATGCAAAGTGGATAATAAGCATGAACAGACTCTGTAACACACGCATGCGGAGAGTAATAATATAATAAACATGAAGATTGTGATAAACCAAGCACGCAAACAATGTAATAATATCCAGGACATGTATAAGTGGACTATTTTAACATATAGATTCTCCAAGCAGCTATACATATGCACATATGGACTTGATGTATGAAATGCTTACGTGTTGTATAATATGAAGTGCATATAGAGAAAGATTAAGCATAAATAGATGATATGTGACACATAGATTGCATGCATACACTACTTGAAGCACATATAGACTATCATATATGACCATGGAGCACAAAATCAGTCAAAAGTAGCAGGAGTATATTTGTAGCAATACTAAAAAAAAATACATTAGACTTCTCTTTTATGCCAAAAATCATTAGAATATTAAGAAAAATTTCCTAAATATAACAAAAAAATATATCTTAGATATATATATATCAACACCATTTGATTAATAATATGCACTGCTAAAGACTTTATTTGGACAACTTTAAAAGTGATTTTCTCAATGTTTTTTTTTTTTTTGGTGCATCTCTGTCAAATATTGTCTTCTGCTAACAAACCACACATCAATGGAAAGATTACATTTATTCAGCTTTCAGATTATGGTTATATCTCCCTTTAAGAACAAAACAACATGTACAGGCGATGTATGCCCATAGACCCACATAAATAATTCAGTTTTCCATATGAAGCGCGTACAAGTTGTTTAATATATTAAGCGCATATAAACACATAGATTGCATGTGAATTATTAAGCACATATTGTTTAATAATGAAATGAGCACGGATTGTTTATGCAGCTCAAAAAAATATAAGCACATACATATTCATACAAAGCGAATACAAAATGATATATGAATCGCGTATTGTTTACTATATGAAGCGAACATAAAGAAGACGTGACATATGACGCGACTATACATTGTTTAATAATATACACACAGCACATTGCATACGCATGAAATGCATATATGAATCACATATACACTGTATACAACAGATTAAATCCATATGTATAAAACGAATAATATATGACGCGCGCGCAGTGGTGCCGCAATGACCACTCCGGTCTTCCGGCGAACACAAACAATTAACGTTACTCGACATTCATACGCGGCAAACTCGTCCAATCATGAGCGAAAATTCGGTTTAAAGACAAAACTAAAATCAATCATTTTAGCGCAACACGATAATAACACGAATGTTTCATATCGATTCGGGCCGCGGCTGTGTTTTTGTCCTCCTCCTCCTTTATGCCGAGTTATACTGCATTACTACAAACATACACATCCACAGCAGCGCGAGCGTCGCGTGTTTACACCGCGTCGAGTATGAGCTCCCGCACCTACCATCAGTTCCACGGTTTTGTCCTCCTTGTCCGGATCCATATTATTGTTGTTCTGGTTGAATCCAACCGTGAAAATGGAAACCCGTCGGTGAACCCGAGCGAAGACAGAAACAACATACGCCTACAAAACATGGAGCCGCACTGACATCACAGCAGAATAAAAGTCCACAGTGACAAGTGCCATTGTTGTTTGGATAATAAAATATTAGACTTTACTTTCCAATTAAAAGAGGAATGAAAACAGTGGGAATTGTTTGCTAAGGATTAGATATGAGTAAATGGTCAGCAAATAAAAAAAAATAATTTAATAGTACACAATCATGAATTCCATAAGCAAAAACATCGACAGAGAATATATTATTAATAATAGGAAGAACAATTAATTAAATTTTTATGAATATTAATTATATTTTATTTGACATTAGTCTTCCAATTTCATTTCCCCAAACAAAAATGAAATTAAGAATAAACATGCCCAAGCTTTCGATTTAACACGTTTTATTTTGCAAACGCAGCAACACGGATTTCCGGTGAAGTGTTAATTGTTGTTTCTGGTTTGGGGATCAGCGCTGCCCATAGATCACGTGGCTCTGCGAGGGGGCGGCGCCACCTGCAGCTACTTTAAAATGCAAACACACCTGATTGGTCAAACGGAGATGAGGGGCGGTTGAGGTAAAGCATGCTTTCAGTTGATTGGTTCTTTCTGTTGTTGGGTCTCTCCCATCAATAGAGAGAGAGAAAAAACAACAACAAATGAAACCATTGACCTCTTTAGGTCTTATAGTTTTGCAAAGATAATTTATAATATCATTAACTTTTTGCTAAAAACGTTAAACAAATGTTTAAAAATAACTTAAAACATGTATTTATCTTTCTTTTCTTTACTAAAGTGTGTTAAAGATCAGAGGTTTTCAATCTTTTGCATACAATTCTCTAATAAATATTATATATATATTATATATATATATATATACACACACACATTTATATATTTTTTTTTTCACAGACACATTTATATTTTTATGAATGATAAAACAAACATAAATAAAATAACACGTGTATATATATATATATATATATATATATACACATATACATGTCATATTGAAGGGGAAAATTCAGCTTATTTTACATAACATTTCTAAGTCTTTACCACTATAGACGTACGTCAAATAAAATGGATCAATCATTATTTTCATTTACTTATTTTTCAACTTTTCATTGACAACTGTCATTTTGATTCTAAATACCTTAAAAAAAGGGTTTTGCTGTAGTGTTCATATAGCATGGCAAAGTAATTTGTCAAGAAACAGTAAAATTTAATAATCTAGCAGCACAAAATAAGGTTTCAATAAAACACATTTTTGGGACGCACACATCAGTAAAGAACCAACAGAAGGTAATTTACTTTAGAATTTTCAAATTTATTTTGTTTTCTCCCTATTCATTACAGAAACCCATGTAAAAAATACCACACTGTCATAAAATACAGCAGCAGCAATTGCCAATAATAAAAAAAACTAAAGGAAGAAAACTAGCTGTGGATTTATGATAGAAAAAGTAGGGAGGAGATTAACAGTAAACAGGGGATTTAAAAAAAAAAAAAAAAAAAAAAAGTAAACTTATTTCAAATTGAGTCCAAACAGTCTGAAGGGTCCTGCGACTTTAATTCAAAAAAAGGGAAGAAAATAAACAAATGAGTCCTCTAAAGCCCAGGGTGTTTAATTATTCATGAACGGCTCTGTCTTTTATTTGACTGGCAGATGACACACTTCTTAAACTGTGTTTTTGAATATTTGGTAGGAAAGAACTATTTCCCCTCCCCCATGATTCCTCAAATCTTCGTTGATTTCTCTCTCGACTACCTAGTAGTCATCCAAATCGAAAAACTCCTCATCTTCTCCCTGGTAATCCATCCCCTGGAAATCCACTCGGTACCGCAAAATACCTAATAGAGACATATTTTGGTAAGAAATAAACCTAATACAACTTTTCATTTATAAACACATCCAGATTCAGCACCCGCTCACCTCCGATTCCTCCAAAACCCTTGACGAACTGGGAACCCTCTTGACTTTTATCCGTCACAATCTCCAGATTGGCTCCAAACGTCTTATAGTTGTTGGCAAACCACTCCAGCAGCGGCATGCACTCGATGAGCTCGTGTTCATGACCCGTCTGAGCCGTACAACAACAAACACACAATCAAACATTACACCCGTCAGGGCTGTCTAATGTGTAAAAGTGTTATGATAATGCACTGCAAATTACTGCATATCTTCATTTGGTGGATCTTCTTTACACATGGAAGAAGAAAAGGACAAAAAAAAAAAAAAACAGCCGTTTCATCATCAAGCAACCGGTGCATTGCCCGAAACTCACTGACGTCATTCATTCGTAAAAATGTCAAAAAATGAATAAAAACAATATAAATAATAAAAAATAAATGAATAAGATCGGGGTTATAAAAAGGGTTTCAAGCATAGAGAAAAGTTTGGTAATCTACAGAGACCCTTAATGGACATGGTGGAGGAAAAAAAAAATCAGGGTGGGTAAAAAAAATAAATTAAAAGGTGGAAAGAATTATTTTTTCAAAACTTTTGCGTTCTTTGGTGTAACCAGTTGAGTTTCCAGTGGTTCAGACAGCTCTGTACATTCATAATAGAGAAATTCATTGAGTTTTACCTTGAATTTGGACTGAAGTATAAAGAAATACGGTCAGTGCCTAGTTCAAAGCAGTTTTGACGTCAGTGAAAAACATGTGAAAAGGATATTACGTGAAAAAGGATTAGTTGTGTTCGACTTGTAGCTGCGCTGCAGCGACCGACGGAGAGCGATCATAACGCGCATTTGGAAGCATCATCTGTGAGACTCATCGGATATGGCTGTAATGCTGCTTCAAGTCGAACACACCTGTTATTCTCTCGTGAGGCATCTGCATTGTGCTTCGCGCTTTTGTTGGCATCTGTACAGACTATAAATGTGTTCGATTTGAAGCGGCGCTGCAGCCACCGGTCGGTGTATGACATCAAAGTACCGCAAGTGTTTGACAGCTGATGGTTCCATTATGATCGCTCTCGCTTTGGTCGCTGCAGCACCGCGTCTAGTGATGCAGAACTGCTTCATTACGCAGCGGTCTAATCCTCTGGAAGCGTAAAGTAAACAGTCTGAGCTCAACTGGATATGCCAGAGAACGGAAAGTTTTGCGAGTGAATGCAAAAGATAAAAAAAATAAATAATAATTCTTACCACCTTGAATTCTTTTCACCTACCCTGATTTTTTCCCTCCACCATGTCCCTTAAGGGGCTCCGTAGTAATCCCTGACTTAAAAACATGCCATTTACATAAAGAAATAGCTTATTCCTTACTCAGGTCAACTCAAAGGTTTTATTTATATAGCACAAAATGTAAAAAAATAAATAAACACATATATATATATATATATTTTAAGTAACCAATACTCAGTCCAGCTATTCTAATCAAATCTGAGTATGCAGCAGAAGAGACTAATTCGCCAGAAAAAAAATTTAGATTTCAGAAAATTCAGAAAAACTGAAACTAAACAAATATGTTGTCTTGGGAACCACCAGAAAAATGTTAGCTGAAGCACTAAAATAAACTAAGAACTAAAGGAAATAATATAAGTACTTAATTATGTACAGAAAATAAATGTGAACTAAGAACTAAAAGTGAAAACTGTTAAATAAATACAATCAAATCTAAACGGTAACGTTTAAAAAATAAATAATTAACAGAGGCCAAAAACAACAAAATTACCAAAAAAAGGCAATTGGTAAAACAAGAAAATCTAAAATTAAAATGTAAAAAATGAATAGAAACTATACAAGTAATGCTAAAATAGCAGTTTGCTTTCCCAGCACAGACAACCTTTCACACACACACCTCTTTGTCTATGAAGTGTGATTTATCCTTCTCTTGTTCTGGGGTCAAATAAATGACTTTCTCATCTGAAACACACAGCAGTGAAGAGACATTACAGAAGCACTTCCGCTCGACAATCTAATCTCTTACTATCTGTTGAAGCAACAACCCACAGTAAAAACAAACACTGTGAACGTGAGGAAGTCCTTTAACACTCCTGCTTACACTGAACACAGAGACAGAAGGACAAATAATCTGTAGTAAATAGAGAATATGATCACATATATACAGTCTTTATATTAGCAATTCTGATGTCATGTCATTAGATTTAGCCTAATTATTTAAAAAAGGAACAGACACGTCCACGTTAAATTTTCTGATGTGATTTAATTAAACTGAATTATTGTAAAATAAAATTGGAAATAAGAAGGAAAGTGTCCATGTTATAATTTCTGATGTGCTTTAAACAGATTGAATAATTTGATTTATGAATGTGTGTGTCTCTGTACCGTTCTCGGAGCCGTTGACCTCTGCGCCGTGCAATTTCAGGACATATCTCATCGTCTCCAAGTTTTCATACACAATGAGAATTTCAACGGCTCCCATTTCCAGCGCCTTCAGAGTGTCCTCAACACCGAAACAATACTTCCCTGTGTCCTGACTAATCTCATCGAAGTACCTCCCTAAGACACAGAGCACCATTATTAATACTTTCAGCTTCGTTTACTCCAGCAAACTAGTCAAACATTCAAAATACAGTTTTTTTACGCAAAACACTTGTGATGTAAAGCTGAATTTATTATTTATTTATTTTGGATCAAATAAAAGTGACTAGTAGAATACATACACAGGAAACAGGAACACACTGGAACTCTTATTTTGTTTTTTCTTTTTTTTTTAATGTTTTACGGCTACAATATGATAATATGGGATCTTGCAACCATAAACACCAAATTACAATATAAACTCATATTATAACTCATTAACAGTAAATCATAATCGATCACTTTGCATAAATGTTCAATATCAATTGATTGGAAATAGTTTAGTCTGAACATTTCCATCTCAAATTTAATATGGGTCTTAAAGTGACAATTAAGACTTATCTTACAGTATTTAAAGGTGTAGTTGACCCCAAATAATTCCATTTATGGAAAGAAAATACTATTAAAATCATTGAGGTTAGTGCTTAACAGCAGAAAGAAACTTTGCTTAAAGGAACACTCCACTTTTTTTGAAAATAGGCTCATTTTCCAACATCCCTAGAGTAATACAGATGTGTTTTACCGTTTTTGAATCCATTCAGCCGATCGCC
>JAUMHR010000064.1:4184468-4197051 GCA_032361145.1 Enteromius fasciolatus
TCACACCGCGACACAGGATCGTGGATCTGAGTGTCGCGATTTCGGTTTCATATCGCGAATCGTTACAGCCCTAGTGCACAGATATGATGCATGCGCACATTGTCAGTAAATGTTATTTAATTAATTGTGAAATGTTTTATGCACTTCGTATGCACTGAATACATTTAGAATGTATGTATGAAGCTTGCTTCAAAAACAGTTGCCAAAATCGCAAATAAAAATCGAAATCGCAATATTAGTTATAAATAAATAAATAAATAAATATCGCAATATGATTATTTTGTCCATATTGCACAGCCCTAATATATATATATGATGAATGAGGTGGCTAATTCATGCAATTTTGTACGATTTAAGTGGTGGGTTGGTTTAGGGACAGGGTTAGGTGTACGTCATTCATGCAGAACTTTTAGCAAAAATCGTATGAAATTCATATTAACTTGTACAAATTAGCAACCTCGTGAAATATCTATGAATTGCTGAGAATAAGATCGGGAAGTACATTTAGAAAGTGAAAATTGTCTATTTGGAGGAAAATAATGACTTCATATATTATGACCAAAGTGAACCTTTTAACATGTTGTTCGAGCTAACAAAAATGATAACAAAAAAAAGCACAAATTTTCCATCAGTAATAAAGAGCCACGATGGCCATCAGAGTCCATCTGTATTTGTCTGAAAGAAGGAAGTCATATACATGTAGGATGGCTTGGGGGTGAGTAATATATGCATATTTTTGTGTGAAGGGGTGTTTTGGGCAGGAGTGTTTGGTTGTAGAGCACCTTTGTTGTAGAGTTTGAGTCTCTGCTGGACTGAAGTAATGGCTCCCAGCACTGACAGCCGGTTCACTCGACTCTTGATGTTTGACGCTGTGCCGAACTCATCCGCTAACATCTTGGACACTCTGGAGATCTGATCTTTAGGAGGAATGATGAGCGAGATCATGCTGGTCCCATTACTGACAGAAAGAGACAAATGCCAATGTTATTATTTTACATTTATGAATTTGGCTTTTATCCTAAGCTACTTGCCTTCCCTGGGACTCAAAACCTTGAACATGACCACTCAGAATTGGTTGAGACATAGAAATTGATATTCAGCTTAATAAAACCACCAAACTGACAAATTACTATCAAATAACTAAATTACAGATGTCCAAAATAAAGCGAGCGGTTACTTGCGAACTACGAAGCTGGATCCTACTTCAAAAGGTGACGGATTTGGAACACTACACAGTCACCAATACTTCATTTGAATAACAACAGAAACATTGTTATTTAATACTGAAAATTATTTTCACTAAACATCAATTTTCACAAATAAAAGACAAGCATCATAAGCATATAATGTGTAAGTAAAGATAAAAACGAAAAGTGATTGTAATGTGACATTTCCAGATGAAATGTATCAATGAGAGATAGAAATACATCAAATATTTCATTATTTGCCATTACTTGACAGTCTTGACTTTTTGTATGTATTAAGTGCATGAACAAACCGGGGATAATATGGCGTAGCAACAAGCGTCATTTATAGTCAGTTTTAAAAATAATTGGGTCAAAGAAGACTCGTACACGTTTTGGTGATTTTAGAAAGCATTTCAAATCTAAGTAAAGTGTCTATTGTCATCCAATGTTTCTTGATCTAAATATGCATGATCTATTGTTACACTGAAGGAAATGTTAGTGGGTGTGTCCTGTAAATCATGGCAAGACTGTATAATAATCATTATTTTTGCTAAAAAATAAATAATAAACAGGACACATTAAAATGTACCAAATATATCAATAACAAAGCCGTATTATTAAACGTTTATTGCTCTGATGCTTTAAAGTAATATCTGTACTTGACCCAACAACAAAGAATCAGCAACAAACTGAATAAAAGGTGAAACTTGAGTAGAAAGGGTGTTATGCTATTTTCTGGTGAAAACCAGAAACCACATATGATGCCTTGTAATGGTGCCTAAATTGTTAGCTCACTAGTTATTAAAACAAAATCAGAGTATTATCAGCTGACAAAAGTGGCATTTCTAGAGTTACACTAACAGAGTGACTTAAAACACAGGGTTTACACCATCCACACTGAGCTGTGAGTTATCAGGGTCACACCGGTTACACAACACAGACCAACCAACACGCTCTGCTTTATTTACACACACACACACACACGTGGCATGAAGGTCAGCGGCACGCAAGCATGAAAACAAAAAGTTTCAGTTACTGATGTGGGATTTTATGTGCCTGTGAGCATTCATTTCTCTTATCTCATGTGCACACACACAGAGAAGTCTCCTTTGAGTGAAGGTCTGTATTGTTGTGACGCTCAACATAACTACCTGTCAGAATGAAAGCACGAGTATTATGCCGATGACGCATTTACACGCTCTCTCAGCGGTTCTTCTTCAAACAGATCAACGCACACCTGCTTTACCCATGATCGAGAGCTCACGGATCCACATTCTTCATCCAGCAGAGCTATCGGTTTCAAAACTCACAGCAAAATGCCTGCCAAAAAGTAGGTTATAAGTTCAAATCCAGCAAAAGCTGACCATGAACGATCACAATTGTGTCCTTATCTTAACCCATGATAAATGCACTGCATGATTAATGTGTGATTCTAGTCATTATCAGGCACAAAACGCACCTGTTTGAAACTCACAGTGTTTCAAAATTCAAACACATGTTGGTATTTGTTGGTTTATTGAGACTCTCCATAGGCGTAATGGTTTTTATAGTGTGCAAGCTGTATGTGCTATGGTCCTAAACCTACCCCTGACAAAAACTTTGTGCATTTTTAGATTTAAAAAAACAACATAATTTAGTAAGTTTTGTATGCCTTTTGAGTTGTGGGGACATTGGCAGTGTCCTCATAAACCACCTTCAAATTGTAATACAGTACACACACACAGACACAGAGGTCTTAAGTGAAGTATCTGACACCATTATGAGAGCGGCCCGGCCCTGCGGCTGGACTAACCTATCATTACTGCTGTTTACCAAGGCAGAATCACTACTACTATTGCTCATACTTAAAAAAAGAAAAAAAGAAAAAAAAAACACACTAAGTTTTTTTTTTGTGTGTGTGTGTGAGATCTTTACAATTTCTGCTCCAGATATGAATTACATGATATATGTGACACTCCAGTTTTAAATCACACCGGTATATTTGTAGCAGCAGCCAACAATATACAGTGTGGGTCAAAATGATTTCTCTCTAATCGAAGTAAATCTCATGTTCCATGAAGCTATTATGTACATTTCCTAATGTAAACACATCAAAACATAATTTCTGATTGCTAAGGACTTTAACTGGACAACTTTATAGGTGATTTTCTTAATGTTTTTATTATCTCAGTCAAATATGGAAAGCTTGTTTATTAAGCTTTTATATTAAGATTTACTAAAACAGACCCTGGTTATGACTGGTTTTGTGTTCTAGGGTCACATATAATTAAACTGTACAAATCTAAGTACTTATAAACGCATGTGTTGACGTAATAAATTAATCTTTGTGTGCTTAGAAAGTCCAAACGTCAACCACTGAACTAACACTTGTATTATTCTGTTTCTCGTTCAAACGCTTCCACGCAAACTCTCTCTCTCTTACCCTCTCGCCGCTTGAAGACTCTTGATGAGTTTCTTGATCTTCCAGATCTCCACATTTCTGTCCGACGTGCTCGGGTCATCAGCCATCTTCAGTCCTACAGCAGCGGAAAGAAAGCGCCGTTAAAACCGGTACTGACCTGGCCTGTGTGCGCGTGCATGCGTGCTAACGACGGTGATCGGTGACTTGACGCCCCTTTTCGCTCTTTAAGGCCGCACTAACTAAAAGTACCACAAAGTAGCACGATATTACTCTAATTTCCGACATATATCCCGGAGGTGTTACTCTATTCTTCGAAGTAGCTTATAAATAGTATGGTACACGTCGAAGTACTCCAGATCCTCCCTTATAAAACTGTTCGTAACACATTTTTGCGTTATAAATACCTGACTATCTTTCTCCGGTCCGCCGGTTTCGGTCTGTCGGTCTCTTCCACCCGCGTCACGCCGCCGCCGGTTCCTGCGGATCCACGTGGGAGGAGGAGCTTCAGCGAGTTCACTTCCTAGTTACCTGCCTAGAAACCATTGGGCGCCACGTGAGTGTAGCGGGATTCTGTGAGATGTACGGCTGTTTTTCCTACAGAGGGCGCTCTGTGGCCCAGAGTCAAGGTTAAACCGCATTAAAAATATGTATATAATACTATTGACAATTCTTCAGCAGCAGGGTTGAATAAAAACACACACCCGAATAATAAAACTAAAAAGTTTATACACGCTAAACTGACAGCGGAGAGTAGAAATGTATGTATATACAACATCCGGGCCACGCAAAGTCCCGCCTACTTTACTACTCTAGCCGCTTATTCTATTCTTCGTCGTTCTGATTGGCTAAGAGTTCCGTCGGAAAGCGGAAATAAGAACAATTTAACCGGGAAGGAGTACGTTTTTTTGTTACTCAGGTTTAAATAGCGTGATAAACCAATATAATATAAGTACGTGTCCAACTATATTAATACAATAATATTAGGAAGAAGAAGAAAAGTAAGGTTAGCCTATTACCGCAGTACTTTAACGTTCATTTTAGTTACAGATGTAGTCACTAAATGAATATAACATGCAGCATATTAAAAACATGGCGGTCATATGAGTGTATATAATGTGATAACCTGTCTATTCAGCTATGTTTTTTCGTTGAAAAGAGGATATAATCTTCTGTTTGTGGTGTGGTGCGTCTCATCTCCAGCAGAGGGAGACATTGTCTCACATGTCGCAATTTGAAATATATTTCATAATATATCGCATTGTGAAATATAAACAACAGTGATAGCAGTGATAAATAGTTGATAGATTTTTTTTTTTTAGAATTTAATATGAAGATATATAATTCATTTCTGTGTTTATGTTATGGAGTTCAGGTTGAGTGCTGAAAACACAGGCAGCTCTAGATGGACACTGTTTAGTGTTGCTTTTACAACCCACTCACTGCAGTTAATTAGTCCACACGGTATCTGCTGCCAGTTTAATCACTGAATAAAACGTACACGTTTCAGGAAGTCTTAATAGACACATCTTAATTAATCGTCCATATCATGGTTGATGTGTTCAGACTATTTTTTGTTAATTAAACAACAGCTCTCCAAACCTAGAGAGGATATTCTACTTATGTAAAGAAACTACCATATTGTGCAAAATATATTTTAAATATATGCTAAATTTCTGTTGTGAACAGGTTCAATCTATGTTTTTGAAGTTGATCATATAGTTTACAGCCAATCTTACAGTAGCATATATAATCTAGATGTGTTGACGAAGAAGTTTTTCCTTCAGATGTGACATATGTAAATGTATACTCTCGGATTGAAATATATGGAGGGCAAATTAGGCCTATACTGGTAGAAAAATATATTTACGTAAATTTTACTTAATATTTTATATTTTTTTGCTGTATGGGCTTTTCTGGCTAGCCATCAGAGAACGTTAAAATGAGTTTTGGGTACGTTCAGCGAGCTAGAATTGTTAACTGGGTATAAAATATGTGTATGCACACAATTCACACTCCAGTTGAAAGTGCTTTGAAGATTTTGCATGCTTCTATCTAGTGTTTTTCCATGTTAACACACATCTAAATCTTGTTTCCTTTGCACAGGCCAGCTGTGATGATAGCGATTTAAGGATGACAATCGCAGTAATTCTCGGCTCAAACACTTTTGAACACCCTGCGACTCTCCGGCGCTGATGCTGGGGTTATTTTGGGAAGGCTGGAAGGTGTGAGGATGTTTGCTCCCGGTGAGAGTCAGGTCAGCGTTTACGAGCGCAGAGACTGCAGCAGTTATCAGAGGAGGCAGATGGTCATTACCAGCGCCTGAGAGCCCGGTGCATCAGCACACCAATTATTACACTATCAACATCTGAATGATGCTTTAACTTCATTTCAAATTAAATGTCAGCGCTTTTATTCTTGAAATAGAAGGAAAATGATATAGCAAACTGAAGGATGAGGGGTCACCGCAGGGCCTGTGTTTTGCTGATTGCGCATTTGTATTTCTATATCTATAAATTAGAGTATCCAACTTATTTAAATGTATATTTTTGTAATCATAAACACCCCGCCTGACATTTGTTTACCTATAGCAGCCCATGAAGAAATAAATAAACAGACACACGTTTTATAAAACGATTAATCATGATTAATCACATCCAGAATAATATGTACATATAAAGACACAAACATATAGCATATATTTCAAAATTATTTACATGTATTTGCATATTTATATAAATTATAGAGTTACATTTCTAAAATATAGAATAAAAATATATAAATAGAGTTAAATAAATTTCTATTTTCTATTTTTAGTTAATTTAGTACATCAATTTAAACTAAATAACAAAGAAACATGTTGACAGTTAGATTAATTATTATTATTTTAATATATCATATATATTTTACTTTTTTACTTAAAGTTTACTTTAACTCAAGCAATTAAATATTTTATATTTAGTTAACTTGAATAACCTTGCATGAAGCTTAGATGCTTCAGAGCTGGTAATTAGTTAAAAAATACATAAAAACAGATAATAATAATAATAATAATAATAAAATACATATTCAAAAGAGATAATAATGTGAATACATCGCTGCTATGCTAATATTGTAATAAATAATTTCAATGCTTTAAAAAGAAAAAAAACAACAACACTAAGCATATATAAATATTTTATTAGCTATCAGAATCTGTGCACAATATTTTTTAATAAATCCTCATGCAGCCATAGACAATCATGCAGCTGTTTTATTTTTGTAAGTAACAAGCTGAAGTTCAATACTTAATGTTACTAGAAGTATTGATGATGCTGTTTCTCTATGACATCACTCTCAGCGCGGGATAAATCCCAAACTAAACAGCAGAATTAAGACGGCCCTTAGCTGGATAAACTCACCATGATGAGACAAACACAATTATAAACGCAATTTTCAGATCTCTCCCCAAACGGCTCAAACAGGAGCAGGTCTAATCTGGTTTGCTCTTCCTCCGTCGTTTCATTGGATGTTATGGGGTAATTTTAGAGGCCTTTTGGGCCGCCTCGCGTCCAAGTCAGAAACTCCGGCCAACAGATTTGTTCCAAATGGAAAAGCTTGGTACCAGATGACTCTGAGAGGAATGATAGATCGTTGCGGGGGAGATGCAGCGCTTTCAGGCCTTGCCAGGATCTCCTGGCAGAGAGGATGCTGGGTAACGGGTAGAATTTGTGCTTCAGGTATGCAAATGTGTCTCAAGCACAGATGACCTCCTTTAGTCCTGTCAGTTCACATGATGCAGCAGTTTCAGTAACGTCTGCTTTTTTCTCTCTCATGCGAACTCTTCCTCAGACGCCTCAGACATCAGTCTGAATGTCACACACGAGCCGTCAACATGACGAGATCAAATGGAGACTAATAGCTGCTGTCTGCAGAGGAACTGATGCGATTGTGTGTCAACAACAGAGCGTCTCTCGGCCGACACTAATTGATCCGACGTGATTTCCCATCATTCCTGCAGGGAGATCTCCCTGTCGTGGTTATGGTTCGGGATTAAGGTCAAAGGTCATGAGTATTTATGTAGCTTTATAAAATACAGAATGTTTCAAATCAGCTTTGTAGAAATAAACAGGAAAACTATCATTTAAAAAAAATTCGGTTTAATAGCTCATCAATTCATCAAAAAGTTAATCAATTATGAAAAATTTAATTTAAGCTGTAAAGCAGTTCTAAAATTAATTCATTCATCAATATTGGCAATAGTGTCATTATTCGATTATATAACAGTGCCAATGTTGCAAAATTGCATAATTAATAACTGATTATGAAATTATTTAAGCAGTTAATCTACTATTCAGAACACAATAATTTCAGTATTCAGCTCAAATTAAGTTAAATGGTATTTCAGTTCAATATCAAAATCAGTGTAATAAAACAATTATCAATCAATTACGAAAAATTAATTTTCACAAGAAAGCTCTATACAGATCATTATTTAGCTCGGTTTAGTTTAAATTTACTTCAGAAAATGTTGCCAAATTGATCAATAATAAAACAAATGTAATATCAGATGTAAGGCAGGTCTGTGGAAGACCATGCTGTCACTGAACTCAATTCAGTTCCGTCTTGAATCAGTTATGTTCAGTAACGTCTCAAGGTGGCAATATTAATCAATTATGAAACTCAAAATCTAAATCAGCTGGAAAATGAAATTTCAATGATGCTGTAAAGCAACAAAGAGACAATAGTGTTGTTATTAAGTTCAGTGCTATAACAGTGTGGATGTCGCAAAATTAATCAGTTCTACAGAAATTGCAGCTGTAAAGCTGATCTACAGAAAATATTGTCAATATTTAGTTTAGTTCAGTGGTGATTCAGTTCAGTTCAATGATTCTGATTCTGAAAGAGATTGAATTTCAGCACAAGCAGCTCGTTATTTAACTCGGTGTGGATTCAGTTATATTAGTTGTGTCCCGGGTTACCTCCTCCACACCACCAGAGGGAGTTTTAAGAGTTCTGCATGCACCTGTTGCTTGGCCACTCCCCCTGCTCATTATAAAACGGACTCTGTCCCATAGCCATCACGCAGTCTTGATTTGCCACAGTGATCATTTCTGAGCGTTCTTCATCTCTGTTTGGATTATTGTTTTTGACCACGTGACGATTGTTCTCTGTCCGCCCTGACCTTGTTTGTCTGTCTGATTCTGTTTGCCAGTATTTTAACCCTGTCTGTATGACACGTTAATAAAACTCAGCCTGGTCCTACGTCACAGTCACAGTTAGAACTAGATCAACAGTCAAGCCATTATTTTGTGCTGTAGATGATCTAAAGAAGTTTCAGTAATTATTTAGTAATGAATTGGTAAATGGTGTCATGTCACTGCTATCCTTAAATCCTTTCTGTGGCATCATGGGACATTGTATGCATGCTTTAGAAACAGCAGAAGTAGGTCATACAGGCCTGCTGTGTTTTTTTTTTTGCCTGCTATAATAGGGAAGTATGTTATTTCGGTCACAACCCCAGTTTTTTGAATCCTGTTGCCCCTAAGGCCAAAGGTCAGATTGAGCGTTATGATTCAAGGTTAACATTTGTTTTAGTTAAATATGTGTGTAAAAAAAAAAAAAATACCCCCCCCCCCTCACAAATCAGTCAAATCTGACTGAACAGAAACAGCTCATGATTAACTCACCTGAATCACACACACACACACACACACACGTTTGTTTTGCTACATTTGTGAGGACTTTATTACACTTCTATTGTTTTTATACAGGCCTAATAATTTTTTTAACCCCCTAAACCTACCCATTACACAAACCTTTTAGCATTTTTCCATTTTAAGATAAACTACATTTAGCCTTTTTAATGATTTATTTCCCTTGTTAGGACCGACCAAATGTCCTCACAAAGTAAAAAATGTTAGCTTTTACTATCCTTATGGGGACATTTGGTCCTCACTACTAGCAAAACACACACACACACACACACACGTCTGCCTCCGTTCCAGTCCGCTCTAGTTTCCATACACAGCCATCTGCTATTACAGTATTGACTCAAAAAAGGAAGAAATGTAAGATTTATGTGTTTGGATTTCATATAAAAAAAAACATGCATTTGGATTGAAGTTTTAACAAGCTAATACATTTTTTGTTATATATATTATATGTATATATATCAATAAAACAGTTCAGAATTCTGCAACCTAAATAAATCAATTAATTAATGCATTGTTTATTATTAACTATTTGAATCTATTTAAATAAATAAAAGTACTAGTGCTTGGCAACAATTAATCACATCCAAAAAAAAAAAGTTTTGTTTTTATATGTATGTATGCTGTGCATAATTTATTTATATATAAAGACACACACCTACAGTATATATTTTTTAAATATGTACACACTAAATATGCACAATACACCCATATATATTATGTACACAAAAACCTTTATTTTGGATGCAATTAATCCTTTTTAATGGTTGCTCATCACTACAACATCACATTTATTGAAATAATCATTATGCTTTTATTCAAATTAAATAAATCAGTCATATGCAAAAATTCTATTTATATCTTAAAAAGGAGGATCGAGAAAGAAAGAAATTGGATTTAGTGATGATTTTTTTAAAATATATATATATTTAAAACATATTCAGTTTTTTAGTACGTTTGCACTAATCTGACCTGTTTCACTGACAGATATGAGTCACATTAAGTTTTTGTTAAATTTGCATAATCCAGACGCAATAAAAATGTTTATGGAATTCATGTACATAAGTCACATATTTAGTCCTACGTATATAATGCTTGGCATTTTTCTAAATAATACAGGTTGTCTTGTCTTTATCAGTGAAGCAGCATGACAGCTTGTGTTTGACTCACTGGATTTAGACTGGTCCAGCTCTCGGAGGATGTTATTTGTCGATCAGGTGGATGTGGATGTGTGTCTGGGTTATTTCAGGGGTGAGAGACGACATCCGCTCAGCTTTCAGGCTTGAGTTGACGATGCCTTCAGACCGATATAATCCCTCCAGAGACCCCAACACTCTTCCAGCAAACTCAATAAAAACTCTTCCTCAACTCCAACACGTCAGCTTTGAGTCGTGTGACAGAGCAGCATGAAATGTTAAGCCTCCACAGACTCATCATGTAACATGTCTTTGAGCTGCTTTAACGGCGGACAGGACTCAGTCTGAATGTTCTTGGCGATCAGACCCAGAATCTGACTGTGTTTAGGACTCTTTTTGTTCAGAACTGTTCATTTATTGAAAAACACGCATTAAAATCGCTTCCATAAAATATAGACTAGGTGTGCTACAGAGCATTAAAAATACATGGCCACTAGTGCCCAGAAATGTAAAATCAAGTGCATGTCAAGGTTCTTGTAGAGAAAGCCTTTAATAAATTGAGTTAGGCATTATTTTTAATGATCAGAGCCCAGTTTTGCTTTGGAATGTTCTAAATTTGCATTAGAAATGCTGTTCATGTAGATACAGATAGGAAGATGGTGAGTTAAAATATGAGTTTTTAAGGAAGGTGTTTCATCCAGAGTTTCTCAATAAAATATTATTAGGATTATTATTATTCAAATTAATTTTATTAAATTGTTTCTAAATTCTATGTAAGGTATACACACAAATTATTCATCACAAAAAAGTTTGTGTACTGTGTTTACAAACTTACATTTATTATGTAGCTATATGTAAACATGCATGTATTTATTGCTGATAATATATTATTGTTATATTTTAAATATATATTTATGCATAATAAAAATATATACATGTAAATATTTTCAACATATATACTGTATATATTTATATAAGCATAATAAATGTACACAGCACACAAACATATATTATGTAAAAAAAAACACTTATTTTGGATGTGATTAATCACTTGATTGCACTTATATATATATATATATATATAACCATCTTGAGATCATAAAAATAGCTTGTTTTTTTATTATAAAAAAACTGTGAAGTAGCCGTTTAAAAATATAAATATTTTATTTGCATCTTGCATTTTATAGGCTGAATTGAAAATAACATGAAAAAGGAAAGCAGCTCTAACAACCTGACACATTCGTTTAAACTATAGATTTTCCTGTTTATAAACTCGAACATGCTTATTTGTCATTGATTATGCGTGTGTTTCTCCACTCTTAATCTCCATGAGATCATTCCTGTCACATCTGACGAGAGCTGCTTTATGCTTCATCTCTGAAATATTAAGTGGATTAATGAAGAATTTAAGAGCGTTGGTGTCATAAATATAAATAGGAGTTTTACAGACAGTTGAGATCAGGGCAGTGCATGCAGGCTGGATTTGCTGTGACACTGCTGCAGGCGTGTGTGTGTGTGTGCGCGCGCATTTCAAGCAACGAAGGTCAAACACGAGGGAGAGCAGAAGTTCTGTGCCTTTTAGGCTTGACTGACAGGCTGAATGAGGCCGTTATTCTGCTGTAATATGGCAGTGAGGGAAGAGCAGCACGTCCTCTGGTGGTTAGTGTATCTGATCTGAGTGAGAAGCACCTGCTGTCTTGTTAGATTAGCACAAGGTTATGACTAGGGATTTTTCCAAACTCCAAAAAGTTATTTTAAATGAATGTTCAGTGTGTGTGTGTGTGTGTGTGTGTGTCATCCTGCAATACCTAAAGACTAGATGATCAGGACTCTTTTTTTACACTGGAAAGCTTATGTCCACCACAAAAAAAATATAAATTATATATATATATATATATATACACACTGCTCAGACAAAATAAAGGAAGCACTAAAATAACATCCTAGATCTGAATGAATGAAGTATTCTTATTAAATACTTGTTCTTTACATAGTTGAATGTCAATCATGATCAATGGAAATCAATTAACCCTTGGAGGTCTGGATTTGGAGTCACACTCAAAATTGAAGTGGAAAAACACACTACAGGCTGATCAAGTCAGAATGAGTCTCAGTAGTGTGTGTGGCCTCCACGTGCCTGTATGACCTCCCTACAACACCTGGGCATGC
>JAUMHR010000064.1:4232064-4247695 GCA_032361145.1 Enteromius fasciolatus
CTGACAAATAATTCGTCACACTGCGCATGCGTGAAATGCGTTAAAAAAATTAACGTAATTAACAACAAAAAGTAATTAACGTTGTTAACACATTATTTTTGACAGCCCTAGTTTAAAGCAATCGGTGCTTCAGATGCTCCAAGCAGATCTTTGTCTGCGTTGTAGGACAGCAGAAGGGGGTCTCGTTGATTGGGGGATGCCATCATCTTGGTGTACCAATCCCAAGGTGAATCATGCCCACTGAGAGAGAGGGCTCATTCCATTTACACAGAGTATCGCCTCCTCCTGGGCATTGGAGCTCAATTTCTCCAATATTTGCATACATACAGTGTACTCAAGCACATACTACAGTATATATCAAAAATAAACTGAATGTAACTATATCATTGTGCCACCAGTCTACTAAATACAACTATAAGACATGAAAATATTAAGAGACATTAGCATCATGATTTTCTGTAAAGCTGTGTGTACTGTGTAATGTAAAAATCGCTATATAAATAAAAGCGACTTGACTCTTTCAGGAAGCCTCTGCAGGCCACATGTATTATTGGAGGTTTAATCTCAGAAAAGTCTGATTAATTAATTGGCTTGCAGTCAAAGACAGAAAAAGAGAGAATAAAACAGCAGCTCTTACTTCACTTATCGTCCTTCCTCTATCGTTACGAGCCAAACTAACAGAGGGAAACGCTGATAACGAAGATCATTAATTAATTAGCTGCGTTTTCCTTTTGTCCCATTTCAGTTTCCCTGTGTTGAACTTTGAGCCTCTTTTACTTCTTTTAATCAAAGTCTACAGTGTTCCTCCGGGCCGCCGCTAACAGTGTGTGTGCGGGACTTCATGAGGAACAGAAGAGCACCACAGTTTTCTGATGATTCATAAAGTCTGGCAACAATGCAAATTCAGGTTTTCACATCCACACACACACACACACACCTTTCCTTCAGGAATTGCATGTGTGTGCGTGTGTGTTGGCCACATTGAATTATGGGTAATCAGAGTATAAAGTAGGACGTCTGAATGCAGAACACTTCTGTTAGACAGAAGAGTCACCTTCAACACACAAATGTAAACGATCAATGCAAATGTGCAGGATCTCAGGTGGTCTGCTCCACAAAAACTGCTGAAAGTACCGAGATCTATAAGTTAAATTTGGCACTGATTTCTCTTTAACAGTGTTTTCTAAGACAAGCATCACTAGTACTAGTTTTGTGCTTTAAATCATGTGTCTTGTTGAGGACAGTTGTGCGGATGTAATATTTTCACCCAATGGGCCACATAATTACAGTTATTAGAGTAAATTAATTCAGTCTTTCTACTTCAAAACATCTCGTTTATTTAAATGTGTTACTTAACATTTCTTTTCAATTAATTGAAATTTAGTGAAATGCGTGAAGATTATTTCCACACAAAATCAGCAATCACATTATCATCAAAATTCCTAAATAATTTTAGAAAGTTATTATTAATGAACATATAATATTAAAGAAAGTATTATTTCCGTCTTTCTACTTTCACACTGAATTCCTTTATTACTTGCTATTTCTTTGCAATTATTTCTATACTTTACTACTAATCTCTGAGTAAAAACTGGTTTAAATCCTACATTATTATTGTTATTTTAATATTTTATTTTTCATTATGTAACTCTGGAAAACAGGATGATATCCATCGAAATAAAACAAATTGACAAAAGCTCTTAAAGAATTATTGTGCATTTCATACAGAAATATTATACTATGGTAACATGCACTGTAAAAGATGATTTTTAAACAAAGGTTATTGCAGTGCATTTTATAAGAAAATACTATTTCAGTTTCAATTATTTGAAAAATGTTCAATGAATATTCAGCCACGAAATTTTTTTATCTGAAAAAATGGCCGAAAGACTTTTATCGCCGAAACAGTATGTTGTGATGACGCAAACGAAACTGTGGCCTGCACGTGCTGGTCTGAAGCAACATGTCTGCGGTGTGGACGAAAGACCCACGGATAGTGATTTGCAAAAGCTGAAAAAGCCGGAATGGCGTGGCACGATTACAAACCATTCTCTGCCCGGATTTCTGGCCACGGTTGCACAACACTGCTAAACCCTGCTGATAGAGTGTGTGTGTGTGTGTGTGTGTGTGACGTCGCCAATCAGGATCTGTCACCTGTCTGTTGCCTGGCTGCTAGTTTCTCTGTAGCTTGCTAATCACGCTATTTTGAGCAATGTAAACACAAATTAGTAATAAAATTCTGATCATCATTCACAGTGGTGGTCATTTACACTTCATATCATATGTAAATATTTTTGTTATTTATTTTTATATTATTTATTAGGCTGATTTTATTGATGTCAACAAATGTTATCTTTTTGTCTTAAAATAAGACGTAATGTAAGTGTGTGGTGTCACAAACATAATCTCTTTCACATATGCCCGTGTTTAAATGAGCAATTAACACCACTGTCATTCAATTAACAACAAATAAGTCTTAAAGCTACATTAGCATGAGCCAGAGAGAAGATTTCAAGAATAGCAAAAACTCTGACAAACATTAGAAGCACACAAGCTGGAGTTAAATAAACGAACGCAGACACATGCAACGATATCTGTAAACAAACAGCACTGAATAGCGTATTTATCATCTCCTAATGTGAAGTACAGACAAGAATAATGTTTGGATCACATCAACCTGCCTGAGAGAGCTATTGATATGTCTGACCTTTAAAATGAAGTGTTTATGAGTACGAGAGAGTCAAACACTCCAGTGACATTTATTCTGATGTATTAAAACAAATTAATGCTCAACAGGTGCACCTGAGAATCAGGAGGAATTACAGGATTTCCAGAATGTTCTGCAGCGCTGCCTGAAATACACAGACGTTCACATCTGTGTTCGAAGCCCTTCATTTTCAAGATTAAGCTCGTAAATGATTGTTTATTATAGATACAACTTAATGGAATAAATCGAACCGGCACATAAAAAGTGAAATGTATATCCACTACCATGTAAAAGTAAGATTTTTATGATCAGAAATATTTTTGAGCAGCAAATCATCATATTAGAAGATATATGAAGGATCAAGTGACACTGAAGATTGGAGTTAATTCAGATTTGACCACAAAAATAAATTACATTTTATAATACTGTCATATAGGAAACAGCTATTTGAAATTATAATAATATTTCACAATTTTACTGTATTTTAGCAGAAGAGACTTCTAAAAAAAACATTTAAAAAATCTAAAAATTGCAGTTTACTGTATAGGAAGCTCGAAATCCCATAATTTCCCAAATCCATAGGATTTTACAAGTGTAACAGGATTGGAAACGTATTATCATTTAAAACAATAACCCAAAGAATGTTTTTTCATTCCTGGACAAACCATAACTTGTGTTGGGTTAACTGTGAAATTATGATGAAGGAAACAAACTAATATGTTTTACATCTGTTCTATCCAGCACACAAAGACACATGGTGAGATAAAGATATTCTGCATAACAGAATGACCCAGAAACACACACACACACAGATTTGTGCAGATGTAATTTTCCACTGAAAGCCTCATATTGCTGTTTTTCCTCTAAGGCCCAATGAAGAAAGATGAGCGTGTGTGTGTGTTGTATTATATTGCAGTGTAAAGTGTGAAAAACGATTCTTCAAAACATAATGAGTGAGTGTTGTTCACTGTACACACACACACCTCTCTACAGTATTTTCTCTCAGGTGATACCTCTATTTTTCACTTTTCTCTCCTGCTGTGAGTGAAAATCTCTCTGGTGTTTCTCTTTAGATCATATCTCTCTCCTCTTCTCCATCCGTCCTTTCATCCTAACAAACCCCATCGCCCATCTCCACCCCCTCTGGCTCAATCTGTAATCATCTCCGTGTCTTTGTCTGTGAATACCAGCATCTCCAGGAGTTTCTGCAGCTCGGCTGGTTGAGATCACAGGTTTGATTCCATGCAAGGCGCCTCCACTAAACACATACATTTAAAACTCCGACCACCCAACTACACTCCAGTCTGCTTTTTATTTTTACTTTACTGGTTAAATTGAATTTGAATCATCAAAAAGTATGTCTAATAAATTAAAATAATGAAATAATAGACGGTAATAAAAACATAATAGATAGAACATGTTTTATGCATTTTTGTTCATTTTTAATAATCAAAAAGCATGTCTAATTAATTAAAATAATGAAACAGACACAATTTAACAACAACTGATTAAATGCTTAACAAACAAATAATAATTTTTAGTGCCCTAAGAAATCAGTTTTTCTGCATTCTGTACTTTCTGAATTCATTGTTTGTGGTCATAAAAAGCATGTCTAATTACATTTGTTAAATTTACAAACAATTAAACAGCAATTAATTAAACAAATGTTTTAACAAAATTAATATTTTGGGTCAATGAAATACATTAATTTTTGCTTATAAATCCTGCATTTTCCATTTTATTTAATTTTTTTAAATTCCATTTTAATGGTTTAATTATATTTCAGTAATCAAAAAGCATTTCCTATCAATTGAACTGATGAAATGTTTACAATTTAATAACTGATTATTTTTATATCAATTTTACTGACTTATGTTTTGACAAAAATATATTATCAAAAATAGTGGAGATCAAAAGAAAGCATAACACATCAACAATTTAATTCATCTTTTAAAACTAAACCAATTAAACAATTTTATTATAAAAATTAAAAAAGCAATTTATTCGATATTCCTAAAAAAATAGTTTTCTCTTTTAAAAAGCAGATTGTACCATATCGTAGACCAATATATGTCTGTCATAATTTCTTCAAGTTAATTTCTCTAGAATTCTTTTGCTGTTTACTGTTTGTTTGCGTTTAACAACATTTAAGCTTCTCTGGCTATTTTCATGGGAAAATATAGTTATTTTATATTTGGCTGTATATAATATTCACATACACCAGTCCACATCACAGTCTGACTAAGTGCACAGACCTACGGATCATTTATTCATCCATCCTTCTGTGTTATACAGTGAATTTCATTTTCATGAACTCTATTCTGTGATTCTATCCACGTATTCTGAAATGTTATGCCCTCTGTCACCCGTCTTTCTAAACTACGTTGTAGCTCCAGCGAGAATCAAACGGATGAAAACAGAAGAGCAGATAATGGATGGACGCTGAGAAGAAACGCTGAGGAATAAGCGCTTCATCTGAATACGGAACAGAGTCACATAAAAGAGAGCGAGATGAAAGTCAGAGATAAAATGACAAAACAAGATGAACAGGTCAAATAAAGAGAAAGAGAAGAGGCCATGAGACAATAAAGACGAGAGGAAATGAAAGAAAAATGGACTTTCAAATGACACGTTCTCTCTTTCACTGGTAATTGCTTCCTGATGTATGCAGCACTTTTCCAATTAAAGATCATGTCAGTGATCTGAAGTCATTAAAATACAGACATCATAACGCTGCTATCAGACCGAACCCTCATCTGCGCTCACATTTGGCAGCAGAACCCACAGAGAGAGGCCGTGCTGTGTAGGGAAGCCTTTGGGAAATAAGTACAAACAGTCTAGAGGTCATGAATCTGAATTACAGCACAACAAACCCTTAAAATAACAGACTGAAGGCATCAAAACACTTCAGGAGGAAAACTTCCCTGCTCGGAGTTGCTCATTCAGCGCTCAGGATTTGTGAGGGAACCAGGGCTGGATGGTATTCATGATTTGAATGCAATCCACGAGCGTTCAATCTGACTCTGATTCCCTACTTCTTTTTTTTTTGCAAATGTGTCCAAAATGTTTCTTGTCTGTTCGATTACGTCCTTAATTGATCTTTACCTCACATCTATGCCATATGTACATGTACAGTACAAGCTATTACTACATATACTTTAAAACATTTGGTGTAAAGCTGCTTTGCAATGATATGTGCGCTATACAAATAAATTTGAATTGAATTGAAAAACGAATTTTTAGAATAATTTTTCATTCTAATTTATTGCAAGTAAGTAACACTGCGCACTGCAAGTTAATTGCAAATCAGGTAACTTTTTAAATGATTTATCCAATTATATATGGTATTATATTTCAATTCTTAGTGAAATGTCATGTATTAACTGTATTGACAGATTCTACAGTTCAGCTTAATTCTAAATTTGCAAGCTCTTGATTCAGTTTGATTTTGATCTCTATTTAATATTAATTAATTTGGACATATATCAAATACATGTCATTTTCTTCAAGCAAAAATATATCTAAAAGTGATTATACAGCTTTTTTACATACAGTAAATTACACTGGGGAAAACAATTAAATGTACAGTATTTTTTTTTTGGTTTTATTTTAATAATGCATTACAATTTACTTCTCAGTTATGTTTCCTGCAAATATCAAGAATATTGACAAAGATTTCAAAATGAATGTTTATTCACAAGCTCTTGATTCAGTTTGATCCCAATCTCATTTGGATTCAATACTGATCCATGTGTATATGCGTCAGGTAAAAAAGTGTTTTTTTTAATCTGATTTATTGCTATAATTATTAATAATTATTTAAATATAATTAACTCTCAAAACTGATATCTAACATTCAAACAGCACATCCAGAAGTTTTGGTATCCTGTTTATATTCTAATTCGTTGTTGAAATATAAATATTTATACACATATAACATTGAAATTATTAACAGATTAAGTTGCATATAGTTAGCAAAATGCTGCTCTATGGAGTTATTCTTTATGGACACTGTGCTTTTCCAAAGTACATATGATGTTTATATTTTCAGACTCTATTTACAAAGTTCTTCTGTGCTTTTATAAAATTCACAGAATTTGAAAGCAGAGTCTTAGTTTTTAAAAAACAAAGCTTATTGTGATGTTTAGTAAACTTTGGTTCATGAATCAACTGAAAACAGTATAAATCTTTGCATTTAAGAATCAATATCTTCATTCAAATTTGACAGGACTCCAGACTGTGACTAAAACGCTCACATTTGCAACAAATATGAGTTTGTGAGTGAAGCTCACCGGTGACTGGCGACTATATATTTACATGTCATGATATAAAAAGGTGCATGTAATGCCTTCTTTCCAGATTGTTTTGTGCTATGTTTGCATATTAAATTGAGATGATTTAGTGAAGTTTTAGTGGAAAAAGTGTACAGAAAAACCGAATAGCAGCTTTTACAGCAAACCTGCTGAATGCAACTTAGTTTAAAATAACGCAGACGTGCCAAGTAAAAGTGCAGCGTCTATTTCGTGAGCAACTGCTCTGTAAAAAAGCTTTGTGCTTAGTTACCTTTTAATAAACAAAGTATCAGTTTTGATATTACGCCAAAATATGCTTTTGGCACTCCTTGATGCGCCAGGAGCCATCGCTTCTGAAACATCAAAAGATTAAAAAACATCACTCGTTCAGTGTTTCAAACTGCCAAAAACTTGTAAACATTGCCATGTAATAATACAGCATCCATACGCTCATCAATCAGCTAGAAAAATAACTCTAAAGAGGAGCACTTTGCCTAACTAACCCCAAGCGCCAACTACCCATAATCTACATGATACAAAAAAATTCAACGCCTCAATGTGTGAAAGGCATGACAACATTTACAGGATGCATTGAGTAGGAGCTCAGTGGACACGTAACATATAGTCTGTGATATTAGCACAGATTCTTTGTCAAGCTGGAATGTGAATCTTAGATCCCAGGACATCTAAAAGTTGAATTAAAATGCTGATAACTTCAAAACAATACGATGATAGTATGGTTATGGTATGATTAAATATGAAAAATAGAAATAGAAAAAATAATAAATGAACGTTTATTCTGTGGCACCTAAACATTTTTTGTTTCTTATAGGAGCCAAAGATTTTTTATCTTTATCTCATATGCTTCTCCTGTAAGAGACCAAAATGTGTCCTTGGTTGATAAAAAATTAATATGAAGTGCAGCTCATTAATCATTAAAAATGAGAGTTCATTCTGAGACATTTGATTGGGACATTGCTGCGCTTCTTGCAAAACTCTGGAGGAGATATGTGTATGATTACGGGTCTTTATTTCAGGAGAAACATCTGGGACACAAAAGACTCTATCTCCATTTAATCTTGAAGCAAGGTTTAAATAGATCTTTTTTAATATGTTTCTTTCCCATGAATATCAAAACATCTGAATTTCATCTTTCTTGTGTTTATTCCTCCTGAAACTTGTCTTCGTGATGTCCAGTGTTGTTCCCGAAACTCTAAATTCACTTTTTTTTACATTCCCCTCAGGAAACACACACACACACACACACAGTATAAAAAAACGTGTTTTTCTTTCTCAAGGCTTTTTCATGTGTCTCTTACAGTTTGTTCAGACAGGCAGCAAAAATGTTCTGGCGTGTCCAACTCAAATGCATATATTTTTCTGTGGTCTAAACAGCAAAAACTTTCACAAAGCCCATCCAAACCACATTCACATGTCATTTCATATTCAGTTCAAATCTGATCTGATGTGGTCTGAGCGTCCGGTCGGATTTCAAAGTTTCCCTTCATTCAGGGTGTGACCAATATGTAACCTCACAAAAACTGTCCAGTAATGACTTTATACATGTTTCCCATATTTATTAAACTATGAAGCATCTTCTGTTTAGTGAATTCAGACACTGCACTGTGTAAAATACAGTAATGTAAATTCAGCACCAAAATTTGCATTTCTTTCTTAATAGTTGTCTCTGGTTTTCCAGTACAAATATTAAATTATTGTGAAATCAATATTAAATTGAGATGTGCAATGATAAACTAATAAGGTGAGTTTTGTGCTTAACACAGCAAACATCTGATTCAAGATATTATGTTTAGATGAAGTATTTGTTCTGAAAAACAAGACATAAATACTGAGGAAGAAAATCAGTTTCTGCCTTTTGCCAAAATGCCAAACATTTTTAATGGTTTCAGGAGTCCCTTATTTATAATACACAAATCAAATACAGCAAAAATGGACTTTAAACAAACGGATTTCATCATCTATAATATGATCTCCTATCTACTCCTTACAAACAGGAAATAACTCACCGTTCTTCTCTGTGTGTGGTTTGATGACTTCCTGTCCTGGCAGGCAGGGACACGGACCCTCACACTTCACTGAGATGCTCTTGCTCGAGCTGCAGGCCTGGAACTCAAGTTTACACTGTGGAAGGGCAGAGAGGATTTTGGGTAGCGCATTTGGAGACATTATCGCATTTAACCGTCACAGCCAGAGCGTTGAGCTTTATCACTCGTGAAATGAGTCTGTTTCCTCAGCCAGGAGAAAAATACGAGTTATCAAATTAAGATGCCAGGATCTGAGTTGCTTTGAAGTGAGGCGATTGTGTTCGTCAGATCCGATCACACAGAAACCGTGTAAAATCTGCTGGGTTCTTTGGCTTTTAATTAAACATGATGTCACGATCAGACTATAACACCTAATCAAGTGTAATACTTCATTATTTATCAAAGCAAAATTAATGAAATAAACAGCAGACAGAACTGTTGATAATATCAATGTTTTCAACATCGACTTTGTCACCACTAATTAAAGCAATAGTTTACCCAAATCTAAAAATTCTTTCTGCAGTGAATGGGTGCCGTCGGAATGAGAGTCCAAAAAACATCAGGATAACCCAGTAGCAATTGGCATGAATCCAGTTTATCAGTTAATGTGTTGCGAAGTGAAACGCTCCATGTTTTTAAGAGAAAAAGGCATCATTAAGATGTGTTCAACATCAAAATCTTGCTTCTTTAAAAGTCTATAGTAACACTTCTCCATCCCCTGTTGTCCTCTTATTCTGATGGCACCCATTCACTGCAAAGGATCCATTGGTAAGCAAGAGCATTTCTGTTCCAATGAGAGAGGGGAGTTATTGCTTTACTACTGTTGTTATTGTTGTACTGCAAATAATTCCATAATGACGGAGAATAAAGGGAAATAAATAAATACATTTGTGACATGGCTGCGGTGCTTTATTTGCTTTTTTATTTACTCATCGTCCTGATGAGCATTTCAATAACCTTTAAAATCTCAACAATAGACTCACCTGAGCAACACACAGCATTCAAGCAGCGTCTGTGTGCATATCAATGAGCAGTAATCCGCCAGTATCAGACTTATCTTATTTTACTGAAAGGGCTTTTGTTCAGTGAAGAGTCTGTTCAGCGCTTCAGATCAACACATTCAGAGAAATAAATCAATCACATTTGTTAAGAAATACTCTAGAGATCAACGTTTTCTGACATGCTCTGTTTATAATACATGCAAACAACATGCTTCTACAACCTACTTTATTTAGTAATGTGACCTGAATGTGTCTTCACCGATTGATACCATAGATAGTTAATAATATACTGTACTAGAAAACCAGTTATTAAATAATACAGTATAAAACAAGTCCGTATCGGGGTAATTATACATGTTTGGGAGGGTTTATGTTATTTTGTATACTAGTAGTTTTAGCTTTAATATTCAAAGCTTTGATTTTTGATTTACTAATTGTCTAAAAACGATCGGTCAGTAGACAGTAGTCGGACAGTAGTAATTTTTTTTCCTATATACTTCTGTTTAGTGTTATAGGGCCTTATTTATCAATATAACGTAGGACAAATCCTGTGTGATTCCTGAAACATTCATATGAATATTTGAATATCACCCCCTAAAGTTTACGACATGGAGAAATAAGAGCGGCCAAAAAGAGGAAGTGATCTCATAAAAGAGAAATGTATTTTTCCTCAAAAATAGCAAACACCTATGCTGTAACATTCATTTATGTAGCTGATATGTATATTAAAATATACAATCTACAACAAATATTTTAAATTTAACGGTATTCAGAACAGAACAAAAATAAAAAATGAAAAGTTGTAAAATTATATATTAAACTATAAAATAAAAACAAACATTAGGCTATTGCCATTTATTATAAACAATAAAAAAATAACAAAAAAAGACATTCAAATCCTAACGATCCACTCATTTTTTTGTCGTACATTCGTTTAGTAAATGAGGCACACTGATTCTACATCTATCCATCTCATCCATACAGACATAGTTAATTCACTAGAAAGCAACTGTGAGTTTTAGTTGTTCATAGAGCTGTAATATTGTTTTTAATAAGCTGGTTTCCTATTTCAGTCTAGTTTATTTTTCCATTGTTTGGTGCATAGAGCTTTTCCCCTTGTGTATGTCTTTAATACAGGTATTTTATCTTCTTCTATTTTTTATGCTGATCTTCCTTTTTAGTCTAGTTCCAGTTTGTTTTAATGGTGCATAAAGATTTAATTTTGGTTTTGTCTTATGCAAATCACCATTATTTGTCTGAACGCAATTGGACCATGGATGTTTCTGTTTATGATAATCAGTCTAAATATAGTGTTACTGATTCTACAGCTGAAAATATCAGTCCAGCCGTTCGCATATCTAACCGGTCCATGCGCTGTTCATTTCTCCACTCTGTCTGTTCTCTCACTCCATCCCTCACATCTGATATCATTCTAGCTGAAGGGAAGGAAATGGTGTGGGCGGGGTTAAAGTGGCGCGGTCACAGATGGGAGGCACAGGTTGTGCTGGAGGTTCAGGTTTTTCTCTCTGTTCTCAAGCCGGAGGGGGGGATTGTGCAGGACTCAAGAATCCAATATCAACAGCGGACACAGTTCATCCACCTAACCATCCATCACCAAACACTGCATCATTTACACCGGCAGAGAGAGAGCTGTGCGCTGATATTGGAATTTAAAGGTGACTCTCTCCTCGGTGGGACACAATGATCCTTCACCAGATAGTGTTCAGGTTAAATTCCTCAGATCAGATTACATCATATCTTGTTTTGATAATGAAACCCTTTTTACTGGCCTTTACATATCAAAGAGGCTTTTACAGTTGAGACCAATCGTGACTTCTATTATTAATAGCCTTCTAGTCAATGGGAGGGTTCCAGACACTTTAAACATGCAATACTACAATTACTGTTGCAAAAGCATAATCTTGATCAGTCTCCTATGAATAAGCATGGAAATATTTTATTTTTGAGCCTTTTTTGGTATTTTTGATTTGATTGTCTGGTTTCAGGAAGTGACACAGTACTGAATCTGCATTACTAAAGGTTACCAATGACATTTTACTCTTCTTGATGTAAGTGCAGCATTTGACACGGTAGATCATGATATCCTTTTATTAAAACTCAATCATGTAGCTGGGTTTCAGGGGTCTGTGCGTGAGTGGTTTGCCTCTTACCTCAAGGGGACAACTTTTTCTGTTCATGTAGGGGACTGTTTCTCATCTTGTGCTCAAATCTCTTACGGTGTACCACAGGGGCCCATTTTAGGTCCTCTTCTTTTTGCATTATATATGTTTCCTCTAGGTCATACTATTCAGAGACACAACTTATACTATAATTTACATGCTGACGATGCTTTGCTTTATCTTCTTGTTAAAGGTAACAGCTTCTCTGTGTCAAGTTTGTTTGTTTGGATGAATGCGATCGTCTATGGCCCATCAGTTCTGACCCCTGACATTGTCAGTCCCCTTGCTCTCTTTTCCTCTAATGTATGAGACCACTTTGTTCCAAAAACAGATTATTGCTGTTCTTTTTGAAAGCTTTGCATACACTTGAACCTACTGTAAGTATATTTGTGATATTTCTCACCCCATGTACTCCTTCGATCGTCTTACCCTCTAACCCTAATCAAACACACCTCAGAAGGCTAAAAAATGTCTTTAGGATTACTAGACAAACACAGTTTGATCAGGGTTGGTGCTCTGCAGGAAAGTGGATCTCACGAGTCTCCCTGATCTAGTCGATTACTACTCTCAGTTCCTCATCTTTATTTTAAAGCTAAAGGTGGCCAGGCTTCATTGGTGACTCAATCTCTGTAAAAAGACGTATTTGGATTGTTTGTGCTTAATATCTCACCTTTGAGGAGTAAGTGTGTCCATCGGAGCCACACACCAAGCTGGAGTGAACTACAGGACATGGCCTACATTTCCCATGATTCACAGCTCCCATCCAATGCTTATGTGGGGGATTTCCTTTCCTGGGTTTAATGCTACAAAGAGAAAGAGAGAAAAGTTCTGGATGTTAAACTTGATTGTGAATCCTACAGTAAGACTGGTTTATGTAATGTGTATTATAAAAATACAGCAATTAAATGTCTATTAAATTACATTTGATACATCATCTGATTCAATAAGTGGCTACATTTATCTTGTGTATCATGAGAACTGATCGGATTACCCTGCAAAACTAACCTGCCATCCTGTATTCCCCACAGTTAGTATCTCATCAATTAGCGTACTAAGCTAGTTCTGATTACCTGCAGCATTGTGTCAACGGCTCAGGCAAGATGTGAGTGACATTACCAACAGCTAATACTTCAATCCGAAAGGGATTTTACAAGGAAAGGAAATCTTACATAACACCAGCTGATCAGATATCACACACATACTGGAGATAAGTGACACAAGACGTTTGTAATGTCACTTCTGTTCACACTCAAAATGTCAATATCTCATAGAAGGCGTGAAGTGTGATCATCTGACGGTGATAAACAAACATGATCTCTGTCTGTATCTCATGGCTGACAGAAGCACTTTACCAGATCAGTGACACTATCAGAGATTTGTATGATTGTGGCACTTTTTGAAAAAAAGACTGCATTTATTTGAACAGAAATATAGGAGAAACAGAAATACTGTGAAATATTATTACAACTTAAATGTACTGTTATGTGAATATATTGTAAAAAGTAATTTCTTCCTTCGATGGAAAGCTGAACTTTCAGCATCATTACTCCAGTCTTCAGTGTCACATGATTCTGCAGAAATCGTTTACATAATCCTCACACATAAACATATTTTCGTGGAAACTGATACATTTTTTTTTTCAGGATTCAAACGGAAAGTTCAAAGGAACAGCATGTAAAAATATGGATGAAATAATCATTCAGTGAGGCATATTTACGTAAAAACTAAAATATTCGGAGCTGTACTTATTAAACTATATAAAAGTAAAAGTGATCATACGAGTTTAATGTTATGATAGTCATTATTTTTTGCTATAAAAAAAAGAGACTCATTCTAATGTACAGCAACAACAAAACAAAGCTGTATTTGATGTTTACTGTGTCATCTTTGACCCATTGCAGATTTTATTTATCACATGTGAAGGAGTTCATTACAGAATACATAATCTGAGTTTAATCTGGCTTTATGTTGACTGCACATTTACTCTCTTATTACACGAGTGCTTACCACATAAATAAGCGGACATGAATTATTGATTCAAGTTGAAATTATTTTATTACGTGAGTGGAAAGAGAGAGTGGAGTGACACGAATGGAAACCTCTGGCACAGCTCTTTAGGAAATCTTTTGAGGGGGACAATGGTCAATTTAGCAGCTACAGTTTAGCATCATTATACAGAAATATTGGCGGGCCGAATGCTGCGGGTGACCAATCACAGCCACGTAATGAGCTCAGCTCACTGCCAGTCCTTCTGAAGCACACCGTCTGCCACATTCACAGACATTACTGAGTGAGAATGAGAAGAATCTGTCTTTGGTCGCTATGAAGTCCTCGTCTTGAGCTGCCGCTTTCACAGTCCATATATGTTGATTTGTTGGATAATGTCTAATGGATTATATTAAAGCACATTATGGTACATTATATTATGAGTCTGTGATTCACACTTCATTGCGTTATATTGAAGTATATTTGTAATATGAGCTCAGCACTGAGGAAATTACACTGCTGTGATGAATCTGTTCTCAAATCAGTCTTACTGAGGAAATACAGTCTATCCGTACATCAGAATAAATTTGGTGCCCACTTTATTGGTCCTACTTTATTACTATATTAAGTGTCCCTAATACCCGTGTACTTTCATAGTAACTATAGTAGTATGTAACCACAGTGTAAGTACACACCGCTACACAGTATCTACAGCTGTAATATTTCTGTAACTACACACATGTAACAACCCTCAGAATGGTGTGTGTGAGTACAAATGTGTAACATAAACATGGAATTCATAAACTTTTAATAAATTGCTGATAAATCATATTATTATTTTAATTAATTTTATGTCTTTTGGTTACAAAAATGTTATTTTGCCATATATAAAAATAAAATGACTAGAGCAAGAGCATATAATTACATCTGAGAAAAAATGAAAAACCTATGAGTCTCTTTTTATAATTACACCATCATTGAATTGAACTGCCATTTCGGTTCTAAAACCTAGTGAGCTGCCTATTTAGACATTTCCAGATCCAAAGCTGTATCAAAAAATAAGCAACAATATTGTGAATATGTTTTCTTGGTTAATACCCTGTTTGACGCAGAACTACTCTACAGTTGTATCATATCTTACATAATCTGCTACAAATCAGGCACTTCATTTCGGGGGTTCATTTCAGGTAGGATTCCACACTAAATTTGGGAAAAGTGCAAAGTCACAAATAAAAGCAGTGCTTGAAGTGCTTGTTTTTTGAACATGTGCCTTAACACTTCATCTCCTTTTCACAGCATATGTGACCCTGGACCACAAAACCAGTCGCTGGGGTATACTTGTAGCAACAGCCAAAAATACATTGTGTGAGTCAAATTTTTTTTGGGGGGCAAAAATCCTTAGGATAATAAGTAAAGATCA
>JAUMHR010000064.1:4284198-4303751 GCA_032361145.1 Enteromius fasciolatus
TTCATTGGCCTTTTCCAAAAGATTCAAAGACGATTGGTCTCTCATGCGAGATCCCATATGTAACGTCGAAGTGATTCCCTGAAAGGGTATCAATAATAATGATATAAAACTAACATAATAATTATTGATCATAAAAATAATAAAAATAATTGTATTTAGCTATTTGCTTATTTGCATTGTTATTTTCATTATTTTTATTTTATTTACAGTACAGTTAATTTTGTAGTACAAAAATACAATGATAGTTTTATTGTGGTGACATAATATAATTTTAATTAGATTTTCTTTTTTTTTTTTTGTTTTCACTTTAATTTTAGCTTTTTTAAAAAAATGTTTTTGTCATTTAAATTACTTTTATTAAGTATATAATATATAATTTAGGTTTGTATACATTTTATTTATTATTTTTAATTAGCTTGTCTTTTGTAATTTATATATTTTAAAACATTTCTATTCAGCAAGGATGCATTAAAAGTGACAAAGTAGGGCTGGGCTATATGAGCAAAAATTCATATCTCTGATTTGCGATATACGGTTATTAAACAAAGAAATTGAAGCATGTAGGTATATATGATATGCAACAAAGGATTAAAACAATTCATTCTAAAATTGTAACATTTGCTAAACTAAAAATTAAAGTAATAAAAAGCACAGACTAATAGAGTAAAAAGTATATTTTGATTACCCTTCACAGTTAGCGCTATCATACAAATAACCTTGTAGGTTTAAAATTCTACATGTGTTATAGTTATCATCCAACTACAAATATTTCAGCAAAATGTTTATTTTAGTCCGAGTTCTTGCGCTATTTCACTGTTTTGTAGGCGCTCATTCTAAATAAAGTCTGTGAAGCATGAGCTGCTTTATAGTGAAACTATGAACTATTCTACTCTATCTTACAACTTTTTTAAAGCCCTTCATATAAAGCTTGTCAAATGTTTAGAGCAAATTGTATTATGCACTTTCTCTGCAGCAGTTTAGTAGCTGTCCTCCCTATTTATTTTTCAGATGCACTCATATCAAACTATGTATATCAATATTAATGGTATTGCTTCATACTGTATTGCTTATAAAAATGATCAACATATCGCACAAACTCAATATACCGCCCAGCCCTACAATAAAGATGTTCACAAATACAACAAAAGCCAAGTAGTTTATTTATTTTTAGTTGAATTGTTCACCCAAAAACAGCCATCCTAGCTGGATATGACTTTCTTCTTTCAGACAAACACAGTTTTTTAAACGAGTTTTTTAAAAAATGTGTCCTTGTTCCTTCAAGCTTGGTAATGCTGGTGGATGGTGCCCATTATTTTGAAGCTTTTTAAATCGGATATATACACAAGTACTGTGATGTAAAACTAACCTATAGGCCTTTGGGGTTTTTTACAAGTCCTCTGAAGCAGATCCATGGGTTTTTGTAAAAAACAATATCAGTCTGTAACTACGGAGGAGATTGCAGTACTTGCGAATATGACAAATGACAAATGTTGAATTAAAATAATACATATAATATAAATACTTCATATTAAACATCATATTAATTTCATGTTTGTTCAGCTTAAAGCAATAAACATGTTTGTTGATGGTTTTTAGTTTTAGATCACTATAATAACCCTGGATAAAAGCTCTGTCAAAAACACAATCAGCTCTCTCAGAGTAAATTCTGAATTACTACTTTGAGATTCTTTCTTTTCACGGTTGTGTGAGTGGTACGTCTGCGTGCACGTGTGGCTGTCAGTCATTTATTAGTGTGCTTAAGCTGGTGTTCTATAGTGAGTAGAGAGCGACTCGGCTCAGTGGGTTTCAAAGTGATGCTATATACTGAGATCAGTGAGGTGAGCTGATCAGAAGAGTGTGGGAACGGCAGGATTAGTTACAGAAATCATGCGTTGTGGCTTTTCTTAAAGGAATCATTCACACAGGACCTAACTAGTGCAGATGGTAAACACACACACACACACACTCATTCTCTCAGTCTCCATATGGTGTGGTCATGCATGCATCTGTCTGCTGGTCTCTATTGGTGTTTCTGTAAAAACAATAGAGCTTGATTGGTTATTCATGGCGGTTCATCATAGTCGTTAGCAGAAGTGTTCAGCAAAGTGGATGTTATATTAATATCAAACAAAGCGTTTCAAAATGGACCCTCTACTGCGGCTTTAGCACAAGCATCTGTGAAGGATTTCTTCTCTTGAAGAGTATTTTCTGGGTTTTTGTTTCACAGCTTTACATTTGTTCATTTGCCAGATGCTTTTATTTAAAGTGACTTGCAGTGCATTAAAGGTTTACATTTTAATCAGAATGTGTTTCAAACTTATGACCTTGTCATAAGCAAATCATCTACAAGCTAAAAATAGCCAAATGCATCTTCAAAACTGTGCTGTATAAAAGCTCATACACACAGAATGCATCTTTGCATCTAAAAACATGAGACACAGGGCTCAGGAATGTTTTTTGACGTGACGTGATGCAATAATAACAGAAATAGGCAAATAACAGAACTGATAACAAGTTGTGATAATTGCTTAAAGAAATGTTACATAATTCAGGGTATCTGGACACATCCACCATGAGTGCACCCACCATGTTGCCATCTAACAAAACAGTTGTCATGCCAGCTTGCTATTGTAAACAGAAGCAACGCTTGTCCTGCCCCCGAGTTCTTCTGATTGGTCCCATACTTTATAAATCTGTGTTTAGCTCAAGTACATCTCATCCCCCTTTAGAAAAGCAAAGTCTGCTCAAATAACGCACCGACATGAAATTTCGATGTAATATACTTGTTCCTGTTTGTAATAACGCTACTGTACGTGACACGTCAATCCTGGTAAAATATCACTACCCTCTCGTGGCACTATGTTCTGCCTACATGCTGGGATCATGATAAGTTTGTAGAATTATACATATTTTGGAGGTGATTAATTGTTAGACAGCACTACAAAGAATAAGTGATATTGGATATGAATGTATTTTATGGGCAATGTCATTGTTTTATTTAAAACTTTGGTTATTTGATTGGCTTGTTTTCATTTTTATTTTTTTCTTCAATATGTTCTTCAAAAATGTTGAGTTATAATAAAAAAAAATGTAAGATACTTCATATTATAAAAAAAAAAATGGTCTTGTTTTGAGCCTATGATTAGTTTGTGGTCCAAGGTCACACATATTGCTGCGATGTTGTTCTAAAAACAACTTCTCAAACGCCTACTAAACATGATCGCCTTGCTAAATTACTTTAGCAGGAACTGCAGTCGTAAAAAAAAAGCTACATTCCATGCATTACAGCAGCCTTTATCTGTATCTCAAGCACACACAGCCTCTTTAGGTGCTGCACTAGACACTGCAAACAAACCATTTCTCTTCTTGTCTCTCTCAGACATACAGAAATATGACAGATCAAGTCAAACATCAGCATACACCCTTTCATAAAGTCAAAACGTATTGATTTCGCTAACAAAAAAAGTGCCTGATATTAATCAGTGATACGAATATAACACTGATCAGCATATTAGGATATAACATTTCAAAATCTATTCACATATTTAAAACTGTATTATTTCATATTCCAGTTCTTACTGTATTTTTGCAAATGCACACACATTTGAATAATTAAATAAAAATAGATACAGTGGAAATACGGTGCATTAAAGAGCACTGTTGCTGTATTGAGACTGTGAAGCAGATATAGTAAATGTGACTCATCAGATCAAACATAAACATTATGTGTCTATGACAGGATCCACAGCAGCAGCAGATGAAAACACTGCTCGGCATCTGCTCAGCTGATCATTCTATACACGTGTGTCTATACAGGAGCCTTTACAAGGCTGTTTTTATATTCATCTGCATCAAATGTCTTACACGTCATTCCTTTAAACTTGCAGATACCTTTTATTAGCACAAAAAATATGTAGTAAACAAAAAACATGTGTTTGCATATCGTGATTACAGTTAGGATCATTCAAACATTTGCACACGCTGATCTTAAAAAAAGGTAATGTGTTTAAAATGCATTTATTTCATGCTAAGTATTCAGTAGTTCAAATCTATTAACATACTCATAGATTTCTGTGTACTGCTCGAGCACAATGCACATTTCTTAATGTCGCTTTTGATGAGGATTGTATGATCTTTGAATAATATTGGTTTATAAATGCTACATATTTAAAGTTTATCTGAAGTACACTTGCAATAGTTCTGCTTTAGCACAATTGAATATTCTAAATATATATTCGATTGGACTATTTTGCACAAATAATTACAAAATAAGTTGTTCCAATAGAGCAGACTTAAAGTATTCCAGATTAGTATCCTAAAAGTATGTAAATGTATTTGTAGTATATTTAGCATTAAAAACATTTAGGTATATTTAGTTTTAGGGGAGGCTTGACTGAATACTCTGAAATGATGTAAAAGCATTGTAAAAGATTGTGCACAATTCATTATCCGCTAAAATGGTTTAGAAAGAGTTTCTGAGTTCCCTGATGATTCACAAAACACATTTCTAAACCTAATTTGTTAGATTTGCATCCTTTTTAATGAATGTTGTGTGCACAAATGGCTCTATGGCCTCAAGAAATGAGTTAAACCTAGAACCCTCAATCCCAAAAAACATCCATAAAAGAAATACACACGTATCGTATCTTAGAATTTGGGTTGAAGACACAGTAATCGTAAAAGATAATTGTAATTATCTTTCTGTAAAAACAATAGAAGTCTTAAATATGTCTTCATTTAGCTATGTGTGTGTGTTTCTGGCTGGCTGTATTGATTCATGTCTGAAGCAGAGATGAGGATCGATACACTGAAATGAAGATTCCAGCACTTGATTGGAGTTTTTTTATGATTAATCTGGGTAGAGAGACTGAGATAGAGGCGAGACTACAGGGTCGGGTGGATAAATGGATAAAAGCCACAGAGAAAATGGTTGTAAACAAGAAACAGGCTTTTTCGCTGAATCTCCTTACCTTGGTCTTGTGCTTTGTTGGGGTTCCAGGTTTTGAAGTAATCATCCTACAGAAACACACAATGGCACACGTTTAAAATCCTCAAAGTCAAGCTTCAGCGCTATTCGTCGCTATCGTCCTTCACAAAGAAGAAAACAGCTTTATGATTGAAGGACAGTGTGAAATAAGACAGAGATGATGACTTGTGGCCTGACACTGAGATAAGTGTACAGACAGACTGCTTGCTGATGTTTTTAATGAAAGCTGTCGACTAAATGTACTGTCTGCGGAGGCATTCCATTCAGTGATCGAGCCTAACTCCTTCTATCGCAGGGCCCTTTTCACGTCCGGATGTCAACTAGTCATGTTCACCCAGATCGGATTATTTTGGTGTCTGCAATAGCGGTCTTAAAAAATACCAGAAACAAAAATGTATTTACAAAGCTGTAAAATTTAAATAGGAAACATAAAAATATATATGATATGAATAAATAAAAACTAATTTTGTTGTTTGCAAAATGATAGATCATTTAACTTCTGAAATAATTTACTCAACCTCAAGTTGTTTTAAACCTGTGTGAATTTCTTTCTTCTGTTTAACATAAAGAAAGATTTTTTGAAAACTTTTGTTAACCATCTGTTAAGTTGACGGTAGCCATTGACTCCCACAGTGTGGAGTAGAAAAATTAAAATATGGAAGTCAGTGGCTACTGTCAACTGTTTTATTACTATTTAATAATAGTACTTAATTAATACTTATTACTAAGCTGCGTCCTAAATCGCATACTTGTGCACTATTCTATGAAGTTTTGTAGTATAATAGAGTGAGTAGTGTGTTCAGTAGATTGAACACTCAACACTTGCAGCTTTCTTACGTATCGTTCGAAAGTTCTGAATTTCTGTTCAGTTAAAAAAAAGTTTCCATTTGGGATGATAGTAATATGATTGAGTGCATACTGCAAAGTGTATGAGAGCATAGCGCATAGTGTTTCCTTTGGGTGAGTAAAGCATGGCAGAATCTTCATTTTTTGGATGAGCTATCCTTTTAAATGAAAATTTGACAAGATCAGTTTATTATAGAGTCTACAATGTTGCTTCCAAAAAACTACTTTTTTTCAAACGACTGCTAAACAGAGAAATTACTGTAGCTACAAAAGTACAAAAAAGCAGTTCACCTAAAAATTACTTCTCCAGGAACTGTAGCCATAAAGGTACCACATAAAAAAAGCTCAATTATATGCATTACAGCTTTACCTGTATCTCAAGAATATTGTATTTACCCAGCCTCTTTAGGTGCTGCTCTGATAATGCAAACATACAAATGTTTTTCAAAATCATGTTTTTCTTTAACATTTGGGAATGTGACAGATCTAAGTTTTACATCATACATCACATAAAATCTAAATTTATTGAATCTAACCCTGAAAAAAGTGCATATATTTGGCAAACACTAAATGCAAAATAGCTCACAATACACATAAAATAAATATATTTTTTTATTAAATAAAAATAGTCACAGTATAAAGTTAACAAAAGTAAACACCAAAATAATGACACTTGACCGATAATTTTTTTTTAAAGTTAAAAATAATAAAAAAATCTTGCTGATTGTAACTATCAATAAAGGTAATAATAATCAAAAAAAGTTTATATTAATAATTTAATTTATAAAAATGTATAAATATTTAATATGAATAGTTTATAATAATGTTAACTCCTATCAAAACGTTTAATTAAAAATAAAACCAAATAATAATAAAATAAATAAATGAATAAATCAAATCACAAGTACAGCGCCATAATTTCTGACTGTTTTATGAAAGTGTAAAAAATGACAGCGAGTGCGAGATCTTATTTTCATCTCAGCGACAGACTCCAGGCGAATCTCACACATTAGCGACGGGTGCTGCTTTATAAGGGCTTTTCAAATCCGATTGCAAACACAGTCCTGTCCCAAAGTGGAGGCGCTACGGGCTGGATAAACAAATCTTTGACATCAAACTCTCATTAGGGGCTCTTTAGCTTCGAGCAGATCGATGTTTTAGTGTAAAATATGTGGTTAATTTAAATTAAGAATGTAATTAAAAACAATAACTTATGCGAGAATAAGTTCCATCTGTTGGCAAGCCTCAGAAGACATCTATCATTCCAGTGTAAACATCTATAAGCTACAGCTCTCAGGCCGTGAGCAAAAGCCAAGATGTAATTCCGCTCAAAGTTTACGGTGGTCTCAGCAAAACTAGGCCAAATCTGTCTGTGGGCTCATGGCACCAAATCAAAGGGAAATTGAGGGAAAAGTGAAACTCATTTTACCCTCAGAATGACAAAACCTGAGTCTGCAAATCTGCGTGATGAAGCAGAAACCAGCAGACCTTCTCCAGTCTGCACTCTCACGATCCAGCGTCGCTATTATAACCTTTATCCACAGCAGCCAAGCTTCTCTCTGAGGAAGTTATGACCTTTGCGAGTTGTCTCTGAACAAACGCTTCGGGTTCAATACAAGCTAAGATTAAAACAGTTTGTAAAAATGAGCAGTAATGTGTTTACAGTGATGAATGTACGGGATCTGAAATCATTGGTGCATCTACACTGTAAAAACGTGTCTAATTTTTACTGTAAACAACAACACTGTAAAACTGTTAACGGTAAGTTCCCGTGCCACATAAAGGGAAAAACTGTAAAACATCTAACAGAGACATGTCATGTAATTTTACAGTTAAATGTTGTTAATTGTACAGTTCTTAAAAGTAAACAGAACAAATCAATGTATATTTAACAGTCAAATATTCCCAGAATTCCCTGTGTGACACTCCACATCTATCTTGTGGTTATCTTAACAAAATGCAGAAGTGAATGTGTTTGTGCGGCTCTGAATGAACTTCTTTTGCTAAACTCACAGCGCTTTATTATAACAGTGTTCTCATTATAATGCTATGTATATGACAGTCAGTGTATAATATCACAATTTTTGTTTTGCTATTTTGTATACTACTTTTTTATATAGAAATATCTTCACTGAGAAACTGAAAGTTTTGTTTGTCTAAACAGCGGGACATTTCTCATTTGTTAGTTATAATGTCTCTCGATCACCTGCAGCGGACACAACTGCACTTGAACCCCGGACCAGCGAGTTTGACATTTATTTGCCTTTCCTTTCTCTGATTTCATTTCCACTCGAGGAGCTTTTGTTTGTGAAGAGTGTACATTTAGTTTTACTCATACAGCAGCCGGAGGATATCAGGATGCAATAAGTTAATATAGTGAGTTACATTTTAGACACATTATTGTGAAAAAAAAAAAAAAGATTTTGTTGGGACTGATTTCATCTTCTTCAGACTGAATTATTTGAATTTGACATCAAAGATGATTCATATATCTAATGCGGTTGAGAAAGGTAAAAACACCTCTGGAAATCAGTTTAAGGTGATAAATATCAGAAGTCGTCAATTAAAAAATGTTCTTTATAAAGATAACAGAATAAAAACACACTTAGCGACTGTTAACTAAATAAGAATGTTTACTTGGAATATGCGTTTTGAAAGTCTAGTCACAAAAGCACACGATACAGTACATGCTACAATTTCTGAGAAAATCTCATTATTTTTCAAATAAGAAAAACATGGCTTTTAATATAAATATTCCATCTGAAGTAGATTTGACTGTGCTGAGTGGATCAAACCACTAATGCTCTTCAAGCTGCACCATCATTTACATTCTGACCACGTTATTATTCCTGCTATACTTCAGTGTCCTTCAAACACAAGATACTGAGCATGCAATCGCCAAAAACATTCAACACTTAATACTTGAATGTAACTGCGTATTTTTTCCATTCTGAGTTTATATCTCACAAATCAGATTTTTTTCTCACAAATTTAAAATATATATATATATATATATATATATCTTTAATACAATCAAATATCATTTGATATTACTACTGTAAATATATATATATATATAAAATTGTTATTTGTTATGTTAATTGTTATCAGATCTCCTTTTGTACTTTCAGAATTTTTACTTATTAAAAGATTTTGTTTCTCTATTTTAAAATATTTATTTTTTATATTAACATATTTTAATGACTGATATATTAAGTATTAACTTAAAAAATATATAAACATTATTTTAGCTTAAGTATTCGTATCAATACTGTGTCCCTTTGTGTTTCCTCTGAATTATGGGTTTCTATTCATAAATCAGATGATTTTCTTCTTATGAGTCTAAGTTTATATCTAAAAAAGACCGTTGATATTTTAAGTTTACATCTCGTATTTCTGACTACTATATTGTAATTCTGAGTTTATAATTTAGCATGTTCCGTTATAAAAACAAGCTTCCATAACAAACACGCTTGGCAATCATATTATTTGACAAAAAGAAGCATGTAGATTTTACAAAGATAAAGTCTATTACTATTGTGTGTATGTCAGGTTAGTGGATGACATTAATGCAATTTTCTAATGTGATTTTCTTTCTCTTCATATCGTATTTTTTTAATTGCGGCTTCAAACCATCTAGTGAGAAAGGTTTTAGAGGCATGCAGATATGCGCGAGAGCGTTTATCTGTAACCCACACACGACAACACAACACCTGCTGCACAAACAACTATCACAGACAGGAACTGGGTCCACAGATTCATTTGATCTTCCCCTCTGTGGTTTAGGTAAATGAGTGTTGCGGGCAGGCTGGTAGTTATCTGCTGTCAGATTATCCGTCTCATGTTTGGCCCGCAGACAGACAGCGCGGCTGGAGTGTGTTCGAGAAAGTCAGAAACTGTCTCACAGTTCACGGGAGACTAACTGACTCCGGCTGCGTGTTTGTTCCTCTGCTTTCCTTTCACTTCCTGTTTGCTCACTCGTCCCTTCACTCTCTTGCTCCCGCTCTCTGATGTTATCCTGCGGTGACAGTTTATAGCCCGCGGGCATGACAGGTCAGCCGTACACTTGGAGACGGCCGCGTGCGCGCGTGTGTATGTGTGTGTCATGTTGAGTGAGGACGGCAGCAGGACAGAGCAGACGAACACACTAAAACTGACAGATAAAGTCCCACTGACACACACACACACACTCATGCACGCTGTTTTAAATGCAGAACTACCTCACAACCACCACTGAGCAGATTATAGTTAATTAGCATGCAGAGAGAAAAAGATTCTGATCCTTCTATATTGAGAGTAGAAAAACTACTTAGCCCAAAATGTATATATTTAAATGTCCTTTAAAATTCAGGGCTAAGTGCAGTTTTTTATGTCTTTGACAAAAGTCTCTTTCTGTCCACCAAGGTTGCATTTATCTGATTAAAAATACTGTAAAAATTGTATAATATTATTCGAATTTTATATAACTGTTTTCTATTTCAATATGTTTCAAAATGTAATTTATTCCTGTGATGAACGCTGAATTTTTATCATCATTACTCCAGTCTTCAGTGTCACATGATCCTTTAGAAACTCATGCTAATGTGCTGATTTGCTGCTCAAGAAACCGTTTATTATCAACATTAAAAAGCAGCTGTGTTGCCTCAGCATTGTGTGGACAATAATTTTAGGATCCTTTCATGATTATATAAAATAGAAATATTTTGTAACATTTAAAACATCTTAACTGTGATTTTTGATCAACTGAATATATTCTTGTTGAATCTTACTGAACTCAGACTTTTCAGTGGTGTACACACAGAGAGAAAGAGGAGAGGATTGTGGATGTTACTAAACAAGCAAACAATCTTTGTACAGTATACAAAAACACTACAATTCTTTAACTTACCTCAACCTCCTTATCGAGGAAGCAGAAAAAGAGAAAGAGATTAAAATCAGTTTATCAGTTATCAAATGATCAGTGAACACTGAGATAATAGATTGGCAGGAAAATAAACTTTCCATGAGTTTCCACGTAAAATGTTTTGAAATTTTTCATTAAGGAGAGCATCATTAGCATAAAATCAGCGCTGCACATCGCTGGAACACAGATGTGAAATAAACGGGAAACAGATCAGGAGATAAAACAGATAAAGTGAACACATAATGTAAGTTATCTTGTTTTTTTTATTCTAACATTAACAGGAATTATTCTTTGTTCTATTGAACATAAAAGAAGATATTTGGAAGAATCTGGGTAACCAAACAGTTGATGGTAGCTATTGTATTGCATGCGTTTGTTTTTCTTTCTCCATAGCGTAGTTAACGTCAACTGTTTGGTTGGATTCCTAATTTCTGTTCAACAGAAGAAAGAATGATGATCACAGCCATTAAATCACAGATGTAGCAACAATGTGCAACCTGTTCTCGTACCTCTGTGCACTTTTTGTGCAACACCATTTTTACATGCATTACTGCACATTCCACCACAGCTTCAAAGAGAAATGTCCACTGAGTGGCGCTAAAACACAGGTTCTATATGTGAACCCTGGCACATTTATTATGTTGATATAATAGGTACGTATTGCTGTGGTTTAGAATTGAAATATCAGTGGACTGTTGCTTAAACTTAATAAAATAAGTGTTAACAAAAGCAAAAACGTGATTCAAATCTCTTGTACTGCCTCTAGTGTTTATTTCTTCTGGAATCCGCAGTGATATGTAATTGTTGGTACATATTTAGTGTCTCCAAGTGCACCAAGGTACATTTATGCCATGAGAGCAGGTAGACATTGTTGACATTGTCTTATAATGCATGAAAATTATTGTACAATTTTAGAAAAAAAATAAATATGAAGCATACACCGAGCATACATATACAATTCATCAGCTGGTTCTTACAATCAAACACCAGTGATTTAATGAAAACTAATGAAATTAGTTTAAATTTCTCATTTCCTGAGATTTCAATGACGTATCCAGCCGGGAAAATAACCCACCCACCAACCCACACACATCAACATTCATCCATACAAAAACACACACCCTGTGGGTTATTTCATGTGTGAAGCAATACAGGATATTATGAGAGAAGACGTGTAATTCTGAACGCATTACAGCAGCCGCGCGCAACAGAGGAAGAAAACAATAACAGCGGTGCACATACACATCTTTGAGATAAAGATATGATCATTATTAATAAATACTTCAGCTCTGAGGTCTTTCACCAAACAGCTTTTGTCCCAGCGGCTGATAAAATGTTTGGAATAAACACAATAAATCAATATTAAGATCTTAAACTTGAGTTTCTATTGAGTTTCTGTGTGTGTGTGTGTGTGTGTGTGTGTGTTTGTGATCTCATCAGTATTTAGGTATCTATGTTTTTCTAGCACACAGATCAATTTCTTTTGGTGCACAAATCACAAAAAAATCTAAGAATTGAACTCAAGCAATTTGTATATCTAAGGTAAGAAACCAAGGTAAAATTGTATTAATAACAGTACAGCTGTTTTGCATGAGAAGTTTTAAAATGTTATGTTTAGGCATTTTGTAATTAAATATGCACTTAAATGAACACAACAGAAATGGATAAAACCAGATTTCAAAATATAATTTGATTTTGTTGACAGGATTAAATGATTTAAATGTTGTTGTTTTTTATCACTTCAAAAAACAGATAATACTGTCAAAAGCTAGAAAAACATCTACATTTGCCACGTTTTAGGAATAATATATATATATATATAATTTATGGAAACTTTAGGTTGGGGACAAATTCTCACTACTAATTACAACTTTTACCTTAAAACAATAGTTCACCCAAAAATGAAAATTACAAGATATTTTACTCACCCCCAAGCCATCCTAGGTGTCTATGACTATCTTCTTTCAGACGAACACAGTCAGAGTCTTTTAAAAATGTATCCTGGCTCTTCTAAGCTGGTAATGCTGGTGGATAGTGACCGTTATTTTCTGATATTTATAATATCAGATATATCCACAAGTACTGTGACGTAAAACTAACCTATAGGCCTCATGGGGTTATCACATGTCCTCTGAAGCAGATTGATAGGTTTTTGTAACAAACATATTTCTAGTTTACATCTTCTTACATCATACGTCTTGTCAGAAGTACGCCAAGAAGCCAAACTCAATGCTCTCGGGCATGCAGCCATTGCTGGAAGTCAGATATTTAGGTTATTATTTTAAATCTAGAAATATTTGAGTTACAAAAACCCATCAATCTGCTTTAAAGGACATGTGATAACCCCCCGAAGGCGTATAGGCTAGTTTTACGTTGCAGTATTTGGGGATATATCCAAGCTTCAAAATCATGGCCACCATCCACCAGCATTACCAAGCTTGGAAGAGCCAGGATACATTTTTAAAAACTTTAAAAAGAAAGTCATATACACCTAGGGAAATTACGATACTTCTTTCTACACTTGCAAGAGATATTGTGAATTCGGGCTGCATTTAAACCACTAGCTGTCAGCAACTCATACAACACTTTCAAGCTTTTATTTTCAAGCAAGACTCTAGATTCAGTGGAAACAGGCTTACAAAAACACATCCAACTACATATCTAGTGAAATGCTTTAATTATCTGCCGTGAGAATAAAGTCTAACATGCATTTAATGCACAGCATCTACAATAATCATTCATTCACTGCGAACAGAGCAGCTCCAAGACACGGAAAACACTGACTCACCAGCTGATCGCTTCTTGTGTGCTTGATTTATGATATCATTGATATGATATAATTATGATATTGCTACCGCCATAGTCTGATGATGCCAGTTAAAGCAACACACTTTTCTGTATTAATTAATTTCCTATTCAGGAAGTTGAGTTGTTTGATTTCCCCCTCGCTCCGATGCCCAAGGCTGTAGTACATTTACTGAACTTGACATTAAAATTTACATATAAAAACGAATTCTAATGAAATCACGTTTGATTTGAATTAGTTCTCAATCATTCATGAGAGTGTTGTTAGATGGATCTGGTGGTGTTTGAACCCGTCCTTCATTCAGAAAGCTTATTTTAGACCAAACCCAGCATTGTTTATTGGAGAAAATCACTCAGTCTCTCAGATCCTGCCCTAATTACACCAAAGCACTTGTTTACACTTTCATTTCTATTTTTGAGGGTGAGGGCAGACAGAAGGAAAAAGTGGAGAAAAAAAACACCAGTAAAGAAATGAAAACAAGATGCATTTGCATTCAAACCATCCGCATCGATCTGAAGAGGCAATTTTTCAATTCGATTAATGCTTAATTTCTCTGTATCAACACTGTTTTGGTCATTTGAATGTTAATTGCCTGTGGTTTAACTAACTCTATTAGTTCTTCGAAAATCCATCTAAATACTGTCAAAGTTGGAGTCACGCTTGACTGTGTTTGATATGCTAATCTATCACAAACATCACAAGCTATCACTCTGGCTCCTCTCAAGTGCTCAGCTCTTTCTTTTCTCATTGTTTTCTCTCACTTTCTCACCTCAGCGGGTTCAGGATTGGCTGTTTAACCCATTTTAGTACAAAAAACAAATCTGTAAAAAATTGTATTTATGTAAAAAAGATTTTCTTTTTACAGATTTACCTCAAATTTACAGGTATGAAGCTGTAATATACCAAATTACTGAAATCTGCTTTTTGTAGCTTTTTAATAAACTGACTAAAGGTGACGAATCAATGTTTATTTCAATTAACTTTTCCACAAGCTCACTTAAATACTAATATACACAACAATTTTCACTCAGATATTGCTAGAAAATTTCTGTTTTTTTAAAAGATGTAGTAATAATAAAAATAAATAGAAATAAATTTTTTTAAATTAAATTCACATTAAAATAAAAAAAAACTGACATAAACCTATAAGAAGTTTATTTTCTCTAATTATAGTAAATAGCTGTTTTTTTTATTAAAACGCCCATGTTTTTTCTGTGTTTTTACCCTTAATATCTGAACATCTGGAACTGAAATCATAAGAGAAAAGCTGAAGCATGGCGCCTCTGGGAAAGCTAACAGATGACTTTCTTCAGGTATTACAGATATGCTTACTCACATCATGGTGAAACACCTCAAACTCTCTTACTGGCAGAACTGAAAGACAAAGGATAGTGGGAAATGCCGTAATGAGGGGTCTAGAGGTTAACCGCTCAGACACCTGAGATTTTCTAAAAACGTACACACAGTCTCTCTCTCTGCTTCTCCTGATTTCTCCTCTGGTGTTGTCTGATAGCACAGAACAAAGCCCGCAGCTCTCTCCTGCTGTAGCGTATCAAAAAACAGAGCTTCAAACTGTACGAGCAGCTGCCAGCGGCGCCATCTGACACGTAAACTTTACAGCGTCATCAGAGGGAACATAACAGCCTGTGTAAAGTTTACAGGTCCCGCCGGAGCACAAGACCAGAGAGTGCTGAGACGTGCTTTACGCCACCAGCGGGACCCGTGTTTTTGAGCGATGTGCAGATTTGTCGTTTTGACTACTCGAGTACAAGACAGATAAATAAAGCCAGTTCTCAGGGGTTTTGAGAGGACAGGCCGAGACCCATCTGTGCATTTGTTTAATTGTTGGTCTATGCAGAGATGAATCAAACAGACATCTTTTGGCTCTTGTAAAGCATCTCAGTATTCAGCAGTTTTGTCTTGTAAAGTCTGACATATAAAAGAATATTCAAAAAAATTATGGAACAGTTTAATAAAACTACAAAGTGTTTTTTTTATTGAGTATCATACATTATCTAATCCATCAGGCTTTTATGGCTCATATAGTCTGATATATTGAAGATATTGAGGAGGGAAAAAACAGCTCAGTTTTATTCTAAGACCCAAACTGAGCACAAATATGAGACTGATATTTGGAAACATAAACATTAAGATGAAATTCTTGTAATGTAAATAAATGTGTCTTGTGACAGTATAGCAGATACTAAAATGTCATAAATAGCAGTCATCACTCCATATTTCCAATGATATATATTAGTATTTGAATGCTTAGTTTGATGAACAAAACATAAAATGCGATGCAATACAAAGATGATTGAGAGATAAACAACTAAACGTCACCAAAAGCCATTGAATTTGATTCTTAAAAAAATGACTGAATAATCAAGTAAACCAATTAAATCATGCAAACTTTGTTTTCCTGATCAATCACGGAGAAAGATGTGTTTGCTTCGACTAAAGAACTGATATGTTTGTGTATCAATCGTTTTTTTTATTTGTCTGGCCAATACATTTCCTTTTAGGAAAAGTGAAACTTGATATGCTTTGTTGTTTTGCTTTTGTGACAAATGATATGGAAAATCTGAAACGATGGTAACAGAAACTAGCTTCTGAATGAAAGCGCTGTGACCGACAACTTAATTCAATCAATAAACCGCTAAACACTCACTAAACCAAAATAACTTGTCAAACAAACACACATGAGAGGGTGAGATGGATGCGTGTGGTTTCTACTGAACACACACACACACACACAAAACAAAAACGGTTGAATAGACAGAGCAAATCATCCATGACTCCACAAACATCATCAGCGCGCTGTAAACTCACTTAATCTGTTTATAAATACACCAAACAAGCCTCCATAATTACAAAGATCAGCTCGTCAAATGGTGATTTTGTTTAGATTGAAGATAAACATATTGTTTGCTCTACCTGAAGCTCACAGCGCTAGCAACACACACCACTGGTAACATGTAAGATAAGTCACAATGGATAAAAGCCTGTATTATAAGGCCTGTTTACACCAAAGATGATAACTATAAAGATAAAGTTCTAAAGATCATGCTCAATATTAAAGAATATGTTACGTCCCTTGGATCTGTTTGTATTTGTTCTGTGCTGGGAAGTGCTGTCTGTGGGTTTCTGTGCAGGATGGTGCCTGATTGGTTCTTGCCCTCTAACTTGTTGGATCTGATAACTATTGGATCCGATAAATATTGTATGTGATAATCCTGGGGAGGTAGAGACCAATGCCATTTTTTATTTTTTTTACCTTTTATTGTTTTATGTTCAGGGAGACAGGGAAGTTTGTTGTACTTTTTCTTTTCTTTTTCCTTTTGTAAAAAGGGAACTTATAGGGTTTAATATTAGGAGTTTTTCTGTTTGTTATTTTGGCCTTGTCGGCTCCTGAAGTCAATTCTTCCACTTGTAAAAGGCATTGTTTTTTTTATTAATAAAGACCGTTTATTTGCCTTCAGTATCCTCGGCGTCCCTGCACTCTTTCATGTTGCGCCTTCACCCTAGACGGCACGTAACAAATAGCATAACGATGAAGGTACAGAGAGACAATATCATTGTAATCATTTAAAAATCAGAATGATTGATCATCAATAAAAACATTGACACACAATCAGAAACTATAAGAAGTTTATTATGAGGAATTTACAGCTGCAGACACGCCAGATGATATCCAAACTGATCATATCGTTCTCTGGTGTGGACGCTAATATTGTTATTTTTATAGTGATGGTTCTTGGTGTGAACGGGACTTAAGTGTCCAGTATTATCTAGTACTATTCATATGTGACTTCGACTAGCATATCATTTTAAAGCTTATGGTCAAATCAAAATCACAACTTTTAGCTGGATCAGGTCAAACATAATAATCAATATGATAAAAACATTAGAAAAAAAAAAATTATATGTGTTATGTACGGCAAGCACATAGTCTATCTTGTCTCGTTCTTCTCAAAAATGCACAAACATTAACATATGCGCTAATGTTGTTAGCGCTACTCTGCCGACCTCAATCCTGAACAAACAACTTCTCACAAGCGAGGTAATAACAGCACTAGTGAAGAAAATAAACTCAAAGTTTCACAGTTTTAGCTGAACACTTGGTATTTAATCTATCTCACATGCTTTCTCTCTCACACACACAAATAGGTGTTGGATGAGGTGCAGAAGAAATAATCCCACTCACAATAGTGTTTGAAGTACAAAAACTAGACAAATACCTTGAAATATATCATCTGATCGATGTCTTGAGGTTTAAGCGGAATAATTGACAGCATTATTAGAAAAATAACTGACCGCATCAGCAATAATTCCATCGTCAATTATTCTTTACTTAAAAAATGACTGACATCAAAGGAATCTAGTCCGAAGATTGCTTATGATCCCAAATTTCAGCCCAATGAAACTCATAAAACCGAAATAGTGAGCTGAAGTATTAAATGCATCGAAAACCCAGAGCTGACGACACAAGCAGAGCCTGCTGCAGACTCGCTTTCTCACATCCAAACTCAGCGTGACGAGGTGTGTGTGATAACATGAGGTGAGTTCACCTTCTGTACCGACAACTACCTGATCCCATCACAGATACGGAGCCTGTCTGCACCAGCAAGAGACGTGTTTCCAGCACCTGCACGCTGAGTTTGTGTGTGTGTGTTATCTGACATATGTCATTCCCATGAGCCCGGTCCCACTTCACAGAGGAAATAAATCAATGTGTTCATTTAGTTTTAACACGGCCCGTATGCTTCCCTGCAGACTCCTGCGGGACTGGAAAAGCCTGAGAGAGTTTACCCATAACACTCCAGAAGAGAGATGCTTATGCAGTTTTCCTCATGCCGGAGGACTTGTGGGATTGTGTTTTATCCATCCGTCATTGAGAGACAGATTCATCCTCCTTCTGAGACGCACTTGAAACTACGTAAACAGTGGTAAGCGTCCGACAGGATTCATTTGTGAGAAAGGTTTTGTGATTGCTGTTCAAGAGATGTTTTCATACAGTAATAATAGTTCACTTTTCACAGAATTCACTTTTACGAGTTGTTTGAACATAAATGTGTTTGCGTACACAACCACGTTATTATGATAAAAATCCAGCGCTCCTTATTTTTTAATCTTCATAAATCATAAGCAAGAGCAAGCCATTCACAGAATCACACACTGACATGATAATTTGCATGTTTTTCCTGATAATGAAACAACTTAAATTAATTAGAAATGGATTTTATTTCTGTAAACTCAATCACAACAAAATGTTGTGCTTTTGTAAAATGATTGTGCTTTCTGCCGTCTCTGTCTCCCTCAATGTATGGTAGCCTTACAGACATGACAAATACACACGTAGAAAGCTTGAAAAGCCTACTTTTAAACTAACAGATTCAAAACAAAATCAGATTCTCCCTGATTACGTAATCTGTATGAAGGCATTTCTCTCTAAAGGCCCGGTACTGCAGAGATGAGAGGCAGCACTGAGAAGTTCATCTTTGCAACCGACAAGGACTCCAAAAACACTAGTCCGCTCCCACATATGCGGGTTGAGGTGTCTTTTTCTGATGATGCCAATACAAACTTAATTTACACACTGAGTTTTGATGTCTACAGATTGATGTCTTCATGTCTACTATTACACTAAGACAGTCTAATCGAAAACAAATATTCTGTGATAAAGTATTTCATATGAAACCAGTGCGATCTGCAGTCTTTCGCGTCTCCTTCATTATCTTTTAATGTGACCACGTCCCGCACCGCACGAACAATAGGTATGATATTTTAGTAAAACTTGTGCAGATTTAGTAACCAACAAAGTACATGAACAAGAAACCAAAACCCATGTCAGAACCTGACTTGAACACCTTACTAAACCAGCTGTAGGAAACACCGACAATCATCAAGAAAAACACAAGTGCTGCGTCCGAAATTGCATACTGCTTAAGTAGGTACTACATTTAAAACCGAACGTACTACTCGACCGTTAAAACAGTAGGTACTATATAGTA
>JAUMHR010000064.1:4307531-4323626 GCA_032361145.1 Enteromius fasciolatus
TTCAGCTTGCATTAGAAAACGGCCAGTTTAATGGTAGGAATCCCACATCAGGCGAGTCTAATGTATAAGAGTCTTTTCCATGCGTCATAGACGCAAATGGGGAAAAATATCCTTTGCACGATGTGATTATAGGCTAAATAGTTGTAAATACATTTGTTTTTATTTATTTTATTGTTGCAACACATTTTACATGATGACAAATAAATGTTAAAAGCATCTTGACAAGACGATTGAAAAAAAAAACAATCCTTGCACAACCTACAGTTTTATCTCTCTTTTGGTAGTACACAATTTAAATGTGAGATTTTGGAAGCAGATCTAAATTTAGCGGGAACGGTCGGGTCGGGTAGAAAATTATTTTAAGTGGGCAGCGGGTGAACCAAGACTGAATATACAGCGGGAACGGCTAGGTGCGGGAAAAAACCTTGCGGGAGCGGGACTAAAAAAACGATCCCGCGCAGACCTCTACACTGAGGAGAGATGGGATCCGTGTAATACGGATTGTACCGCTCTCCCCAAAGGGGCCTGCCCTCAAAAGTCCTGTGACACTCGCATCAGGACTTTTTTTTCCCCTGCGAAGCCTTTTTTTCTGTTGAATGACGACCCTAAGGTCTTTCTGAGCTTTAGAAGGCTCCGCCACAGAGCGCCGCCAACCCCCTGTTGTTGTCTCTGGGGGGGAGCTTTTGAGGCAACGCTCTGTTTTTGTGTGTCTCTGTATTGTCTGTACGAGGAGCTGGTACTCAGAAGGGCTCCCGCCCAGCAGTCCCTTGAGCTGGAGAGTGGCGAGGGAGGAACCGCTGAAATGCCACCACTTGCTTACGAGCCTCTTGGTGTCTTTCGACGACTGTATTCATAGCGTTGCCAAACAGACCCTCTGGCGCAAGCGGGACGAGAGGTCAGCGGTCCTCCTAAGCTCTTTAATATCGTCATTGCTGAAACGCTCGCCTTCGTCCAGCTCTTTCAGCAGGTCGGCTTGGTACGCCTGTAACACGCCCATCGTGTGCAGACACGCACCAGCCTGACATGCTGCTGAGTACCCCCTGCCTACTAACGCTGATGTTGTTCTAAGTGGTTTCATAGGCAGGGACGGAGCCTTCAAAGACAAAGCCATATCGGGAGAGAGATAGCCCGCGAGCGTCTGCTCTACCCGAGGCAACGTCTTATAGCCTTTGTTGTTTACTCCGGCTACGTTTCCGTAACATTCAGATGCCGGAACAAACAAACGTGAAGAAAAAGGCTTTTTCCACGATCTTGACACCTCGGTGTGCAAGTCGGGAAAGAAAGGGAGGCTCCGTTTTGAAGGTGGTGGCCGCGATTTTAGAAATCTTTCATCTAATATACTTTTTCTTGGTTCAGCTTTAACCTCGGCCGGCCACTCGATATTAAGTTTGGCAACAGCACGAGTCACCACCCCCACTAGCTTCTCGTACTGGGGCGAGGAAGAGACCGCAGCCTCTTCCTCTGTGCTCTCCATTTCCTTATCAGACGCGGAGAGGAGCAGCGCTGCACCGCCTTGACCAGGGGAAGTAGCAGAACGCGCTTCCGAGCTAGTCTGGCTGGTGCTCGAACCCGTGGCGGAGGAGCGAGATTGGGACCTGCCCATCTCGGACTCCTCCTCATGACGTTCAAAATCACAGAGATCGATTTGCGATCCCCATGAATGCTGTCGTCGCTCCGCCTCGGCGCGAGCGGGACCAGATCCACGGGACTCACTTATGAAGACTCCCTCTTCATTGAAGCACACGCAAAGGGAGTTCTCCTTATCGCTTTGCTGGAGGGCTGCTTTAGCATGCTTAGCTCCCAGGCAGACAACACAGAGCGTGTGAGAGTGATCGGGGAGAATGCACCTCTCACACGGGCTTGCGCAAACTTTGTATTGTCTGCCATCGCCCCTTTTAGTTTTCTGTTGTGCTTTGGACATACTTTATTTGTTTTTGTCTTTTCTTTCACACAAACAGACTTTTCTTTCACACAGAGACACTTCTTTTCTTTTAACTCAGACACAGACTTTTTTTCTCACACACACACACATAGAGCGCTTCGCTGAATGACAGTAAAACTTCTGGCCGGCGTTTTCCACGCGCTTATATGCTTCTTGGCCAATGACATCACCCGCCATGACGTCCCAACTCATCATTGGCCGATTCAACACACGATTCAGAGCCGTCACGCTGAGGGCGTTCCCATAGCGTCTCGTCGACGCAGCTCGAGTTCCTGAAAAGGAACTAAGGACATGGGAAAACTCAAGAAAACTCGGAAAAATACACAGAATGATTAGACTACTGGGTGGAGACTACGAATAAGCTGAGCGGAGCCATGAATGAGAAACCATAACAACATATAGGATGGGCGGAGACATGAGTTCATTGACATGAAAACAGACACAAAAACACAGTTCAGTTCATCCAGAGACCTGAGCTGGCACATCCAGCCTGATCGTTACAGAACTAATGTTCTCTTAAAATAGGAATATTATAAATGTAAACATCTTTTCCTACTTCAGAGCTATACACAGTCACACATAATTGTTTATTACACAGGATCTGTGCCAATATATTGGACCTTAAGTATGTCTTACACACATCCAGTCTGTTATAAGAGATGCTGAAATTTATCTTCAGCATTTTAAATACTACAAGTTGATTAATCGGTATCAGTGTGGACCAGCCAAGCTATCATATTGGTAAAATCCACTATTGGTGGATCAAAACATTGAAATGATAGCATCTAAAAGAACAGCTTTTTCTAGTAAGAGCACCTGCAGGTTACCTCTTTTAGAAGTTGTTATGCCACACTCTCAGTAATAAAGGTCACTGGGGCGATACCTTTTTTAAAAGGTACACTTTTGTACCTATTAGGTTCAAATATCTACAATTTACATACTAATATGTACCTTTAAGGTATCAAGGTGAACTCTTTAGGTACAAACATGTACCTTTTGAAAAGGCACCATCCCAGCTTTTGTACCTTTATTACTGCGAGTGCAATGTGCTACCATGAACTAGCATTTTTAAGAAAACGAAAAACCTCTCTGGGTCATTCTGACCCAGTTAGGGTCAAGTTAATTTAAGCGATTTTGCATTTGACTTGTCATTATAAACCAGAATGATTTTATATCGCATCGCCTCATTTTAGCATAATCCACTATAAAGTCATCCCCGGTGAACCCCTGAAACTGTCACTCCTTCTCAGACATCCATCTCTCCTTGTCTACTTTCCCTCTGATGTATTTAATATTCATCTGGAGCGACAGATATCCTCTAGTCACGGTGTTTTTTATCGAATGGTTTCACCTGTGCGCGGGAGCAGAGTTAGTAACCTGGGCGATTCAAGGCCGTGCGCATAATTTATAGTGATGAACGTCCGTCCGGAAGAGCAATGCTGTGCCGTTCACTCTCTTTTCTCCTGCGCTGATGGACGAGTGAGCTAAATCATTTCTCCCACAGCTCTGAGGACAGGGCATCCACACGGATAACCGTGTGCGTGTGAGTAAATGTGTGTCAGAGCCATAAATTGGCGGGACAGAAATAGCCTCTCTATACAAACCCACTACAAAAGGACACAGGAAAACAGCACCGCAAGCAATTACAAAGACGCACAACAAACACACACACACACACACACACAAACTCATCTATCTCTGGGGAGTTTGATAAGAGAAGTCTGTCTCAGCACATTTTGCTCGCTCTTCTCTCTCTCTACAGTCTACAGATCTTGTTTTAAATAAATAGAAAGAACAGACCTGCAGTCTGAATGTATGCATTATTATCATATGAATGGATACAGTCTTAGGAAGCCATTAATAAAGGCATTTTATACAATTTTTGACATGGAGGTTTGCTGCAAATATTGATTAATCACCTGATTATATTATATTGTAATAATATTATTTTACTTGTTAAATACACTATTGTTTCCAAAGCATTTAAGAGTTTCCAACTTTTCAATATTGCAATGTTTTGATTTTGTAGTCAGTATCTGTTTCCCATAGCAAGACAAACTGGTTCATAAAAAAATAAAATAATAATAATAATAATAATAAAAAACACAAATTCATTTTAATTATTTAATAGTGTTTAATTATATTTAGTTCTGTAAAACGATTAATTGTGATTAATGACAGTGTGAATACTGTGTATAATATATATATATATATATATATATATATATATATATATATTAGTACTTAGGTACCAAGACGGTACTAAAAAATTTAAAATGTTACAGTACTAGGTTTTCTGAAGTACCGGTGGTACCGAGCACACGGTGAACCCGGTTCTTGCTGCGCTACCTGAAAGTTGCGTCTTCTTCATAAAAGCACAGAGAGATGGCGACCGGCGGTGCAACTGATGAGGCGGCTCTGAATCTGCTCGTTAAAAAGAAAGGAGGCAAGAGCCACGTGTGGAAGTATTTCACAATAATGTGGAAGTATTAAAAATATACAGATATATGAACGTCGAATTGAAATAAACAATGCAATTTGCTTAGTTAATCGTTAGCATAAGCGCAGCTAATGCTAACGCCAGTATCAGAATTAAGTTTCTTTATTAACTATTTAATGCTCCTATTTAAAACATTTAAAATGTTTAAAACAGGACATAATAGTGTACTTGTTTACACACTAGAGGCTTTTAAATGACATGTGTAGCCAAAATGTGTGTTAGAGAACAAATGCAGTGTTTCCCACACATAGACGAATCTGTGGCAGTACGCCACAGATTCAACACCGATACATAATAAATATAAACAATACACATACACACATTATGCAAACTGTGAACAGGTGTGGGTGTGCAGTACATGATAGGATATGAAGTCCCAAGGAAGGTGAAGTGAAGCGAGTGCCCTCTAGTGACACCTGGCTGTCGTGTATGAGAGTTAATTTCTCCCCTCAGGTCATGGTGTTCAGAAGAATCAAGAATCAACTGTGACGTTTATGTATAAGATATCAGCGATTTTGTCAATCCAGTTCTAGCCAATTTCTATGCATATTGCATAGTCTGTGTGTAACCAGCCATACTGATAAGACGTTTGGTTGAGCTAGGTAGCCTTGAGAAGCAGATTAGTGGAATATGTGTGCGTGTGTCTTTTCTCAGGGAAGCAGAGAAGAATATATTGTACGTCGGCTGTCGGAGTTACATTTTTGGGCTGGTCCGGAGGCCTGACGCCCAAATTATCACCTTCTTCACCTTGAGATGTGCTTACGTCCATACGTAGACGTCTCTAATATTATCTTTTGGAACTAATCAGAATGATCAGGATGACTAATGTACTGACCTCTGTTAGCGTATATATACTGATGTCTGTAAGACACGAACTCATCGCGAGTATTGAAGCTGGCTTCTGCTGATGAAACTGCTAACTGTTTTCTTCAATTGATCTCATCTCTGACTCCTGGTCTTCATTCAACAAACACCTGGTCCTAGGGTCTTTAACTGTTAATTCCCCAACAAGAGGATCCATTGGTAAGCAAGTGATGTAATTTCTCCAAAAAAAGTCAATTTGGATGGCCTGAGGGTGAGTATGTCTTCATTTTTGAGTGAACTACTCCTTTAAACCAGAGATCGGAATCAGTTTCACCAACACTGGATATGTACTGTAACAGTGAGCAGAAGCGCTGACAGCATACATTACTTTCCATATATTTCTCCATAAATCAAAGACACAGGAAGAAATGCTACTGCTATCACACAAGAGAAGGTAATGCCATAAACACACTACAGCAGACTCCAATTACATCAGATAAAATAGAAACGTGCTTTAAATAATCATTCAGCATCTAATAACCTAATCACACAAACACACATAGGTCTGCTCGACTGTGTCTCTGATCATATCTGCTCCAAAACGGATATAATAAAGACCTATGGGACTCTTCAAAACTTCAGATGAGTTTTACATGGAAATAATGGCATATTTTCCTCTTTTCTCTCACTGACTTGCACTTTCTGTTTCACTTTTCTGCTTAAATTATTTCAGCTCTCCTTTCGCTCTACTGACATGACAAAAAAAAAAAATCAAGTGCATTAATATAAAAAGTAGTTTAACAATAAAGCAAAATGATTAATCAAGTATTATTAAAATGAAATTTAAATAGAATAATGCGTGATTTCATTTTTCAATTTAAAACATTTAGATTTTACCACTACTTTAAAGTCACAAATTATTAATAATGAATTACTTAAAAATACAACAACAACAATAATAATAAATAACAACAAGAAATTATCTCTCTATGTCTCTTTCTGGCGTCTCGGTGACATACAGCTGCCAAAGTCTGACTGAAATGGAAATGCAGCAGTGTGTAAATTATTCAAGAAAAGGAAAGAGAGAGAAAGAGATCAGTTTAAGTCAGTGACGCAGTGAAAGAAAACAAGAACGAAACAGAGAAACAGAAAACAGCCCATGAGTGAGATGACCTGTGTTATATGGTGGGGTGCTATAGCTCACCTATATTATTACATTATTAGTATTTTGTAGATTTGTAACAATGTCCAATATAGCTGACAATGTATGCGTTCACACTGAAATTGATTTTTTATTTTTTTTTTTTTTTACTTAATGCCAAGTCGATTCAATGTGTTTATACATCAGATATAAAATAAGATCTAAAAGTCTATCTAGTTCAAGTTAATTCCAGTTCAAGAAAGCAGCGTTGATTTACAAACTAAATAGTTTAATTTTCCACTACATTTTTAAGGACAATAATCAACTATGTTCATTTATTTGCACTAATATTGGCAGAGAGCAGCATGGAGAAACACGGAGTGATTCATTCAACGAAAGAACTGTTTAACAGTTCACGACCAATGATTCATCAAAAGAAGTTATTGATGACAAGCAATTAATCAAAATAATTTATTCACAACCTAAAAATGTATTAAACGAGCTGACTAACAGTTCATGACCAATGATTCAGTGCAAAAAATGATTCATTAAAAAACTACTCATGACAAACAACTAATTAATAGAACTGATTAACAATTAACCAATGATTCATAATAACAATAATTTACAAATGCGTCTTTAAAAAATGTGTCATTCACAACCAATGATTGATTAAGAGAAATTATTTTAACAAATGATTCATAAAAGAAGTGCTTTACAATTCACACCCAGTGACTGAGTTTACATTAAATCATTGTGTGATTACATGCACATACTAGTGAATTGAACTAGTTCCTTTAAGCAAATTGTCCAAAAGAACCAGTTTGCAGAAATGAATCAGATCTTCTGCCTGAGGCGAAGGATTACAGGTAATAATGCTGTAATTATTAGGGATCTGTAATATTTTCCAATGTTTTGAAAAAATTCTCTTTGGCTCAGCAAGGCTGCATTTATTTGTACAGTAAAAAATACATGCCTAATCCTAGAAGGGGTCTTAAGATTGGCAAAACATATAGTTTTGTTACCTTATTAATTTTAAGTTAAAATTAATTAATTAAGGCTTGGGCCTTTCAGTGCATCCCTGATAATTAATGCTTAGTTTCTTGCACAGACTGATTGTTTCACTTCACAAGATCTCAATATATCATCAAGAGCCATGAGAATTAATTCTGTAATGATGTAAATCATGAGCAGTGATTCACGCAAATAAACTGAACTGACCTTAAGTCTATTGCAGTTTTCATTTTAAACAGAGGTTATTAAATACATGTGTTAATGATCTCATACTCGCAACCAAATAAAAAGTGTGTTAAAACCATTACGATCATCACTTTGCTGGTTAATTTTATACTGCCAGTGAAATAATTCAGACTCTATAGTAAATATTCCACATATATCAGCCAGCTCCAGTATGAATGTGTAAGATCAGATCGTCAATCGTCTATGTTCATCTGTCTTTATTAATGTCATCTCACTGAATCCCAGTCATTTCATCTAAATGTGGAATTATTCAGAGCATCACATCCTGCAATGACACACACACACACACACACACACACACACGCACGCACGCAGCGTGGAATCCAGATGGCTAATTATCAGTTCATAATCTGATGCACATAGAGGTGTTGTTCTGAGAGAGAGAAAGAGAGCAATGATGCAAATGAAAACAACGTCTGTGGGAAAAAAACAAAAGGACGGACGAAAAAGAAGCGAAAGAGACATACTCTAAATCATTTTAAAGCTCTGACACCCAAAGAAAGAAGGAAAGTGTGATTGAAAAAGACAGAAAGAAAATTAAATGTAGCAGAAAGTGGAATGAAGGAGACAGTCGAGGACATTTCAGTCCCATAATACTTCATAATATTACACAGTCGGTTAGAGAGCCATATGTGTGACTTTAACAAACACTCAGACAGACAGACAGATAAAGAGATAAAGGGATAAGCGGCGAGGTCACGTGAGACGCAGACGGCTCCGTTACCGTTCAAACCATCAGAGACGTGAGCGTGTGGCTCATCTGCTCACTGAAGCTAATGGAGTTTGATACACAGCCATCTATTATTCATGCTGCTAGACTCCTGAACACACCTGTCTATCTGTCTGTCTGTGTGTGTGTGTGTGTGTTTCTCAGAGGAGTCAGAGATGTGTTTCTGCACTGAAGTGTCTTTCTGTTTTCACACATTAATTCTCCATGCAGAAAAAGCGGACAGAATTGCAAAATCCAGTCATAGAAATGGAATTTAAAATATAACATAGAATGTGATGGAGTTTCAAACTCTGGATAAATAAATCAATGTCCTTATTCAAATGGTAGACTGTCTGTGAATATTAAAGCACAAACGACAGTAAATGTGAAGTCTGAATATTGTGTGTGTTTCTGTTTGCAGTATTACACATCCTGAAGCATGTGACACTCGTCTGAATCTCACTATATGAGATATGAACACTTAAAGTTCCTCTCCAGAGCTGCTCTGAGAGTCCCTTCAACAGCACTTCACAGTTTCATTTGAGAGGAGCTATAATCAGATACAGACAGAAAAACAACTTACCACAGAAGTACATTACTACTGTAGAAGATAAGCCTGGTTTGAGAAAAAAAAAATTACATTTAAAAAGGTTTGTTTTATGCATTTATTTGATTCCAGAATCCACAACAATTGCAACTGTTGAATTCAGAAAGTTTCACTATTATTGTTTTCAAAAAATTCTTAGATGTAATAGATTTTATATTAAAAAGGCCTAATTAAAAGTGTCATGAATTCAATTGATTAGACATACTTTTTGATTATTTACTTGTAATCAATCCATCAAACCAAGAACCATAAAGATTGAAATGGAAAAAACATGGATTTGGGGGAAAAATAAACCACACTTTTTTTACAAGAAAAGGTTTTTTTTCTATTCATTAAAACTTTGTTATTATTCAAATTTAATAAAGCCAAATTTAATTAAATCATTAAAACCAATTTGAAAGTTATACTTATCTTATGGGACACTGTTTTTGTCACAATGCGGAGAAATCACGAGAACGAGTGGATTCAAATGCAAACTATTTATTACAATCAGACACAGGGTAGAATCAAGCAGAGTCGATTACCGGCAAACAGAGACATCAAAGACGAGAGAATAATCCAAGGGCGAACCAGCGAACGGTATCCAAGGGGAGAGGCAAGATAGTCCGGGGCAGGCAGGGGCGAGAACGGTAAATCCAAACACAGAAAAACACAGGGAACACAAAAGGCTTACACCAGGTACGGAGCAGGTGATAGGGACACCCCCCAGGGCGGGGCAGGAGACGGTGATGCCCCCCAGGGCGGATCAGGCAGGACTGATCCTGAAACCTCCAGAGAATCCATGGCCGGAACCGACTTCTCTGGAAGCCGTACAGTCACTGGCGGGAACACAAAAGGATCACCGGCAGACTCTGGCGGATCGGCCACGGCGAATCAGGATCACAGAGGGGTTCAGGAACGGCAGCCATTTTGGCAAAGACTCGGGAGCGGTGGCCATCTTGTGCAGAGACTCAGGAACAGCAGCCATTTTGTGCACAGACTCGGGCAGCGAACAGTACAGCGAACAGGGGCGAGGCAAGAGCGAGAGTTCGGGGCAGGTAGGGTCAAGAATGGTAAATCCAAACACAGAAAAACATGGGGAACACGAAGGCTTACAAGGGAGAAAACACCAGGTACATCCACAATGATCAGCAAATGTAAACACACAGACAGGTCCTTAAATACACTAAAATACCAGACAAGGGGGCGGGGGAACTAATGGGCAGCCTTGGAGACAAACAAAATAGGAGGAGACAAATGTTCATAATAAGAGTCCTTGACGGAGAACGGAGACACAGGTAAACAGACAACACAGTCCAGACTGGAGCGCCCTCTGGAGGTTTAAGCTCATGACAGTTATTGTGCAAATGTTAATAAATTAAATCATTATTTTGTAATATATTGTGAAAGTTTTATGAATTCAATTATTGTTAAAATGCATATATATTTATATTCTATTATGAGTGTTTTATAAATACAATTGATTAGACATGCTTTAATTATTCACATTTAATTATATCATTAAAACCAATTTGAAAGTTATACTTATTTCATGGGAGACTTATTATGAAAACTTTAATAAAATAAGCCATTATTTTGTAATATTCTATGAATTTACTGAACATGATTTTTGACTATAAAAATGATTAAAACAAAACAAAAAAGAAAATAGATTTTAGGTTGGGTTTTTTTCAGCAACAACAACATGGAATTTGAGGAAAACCAAACATTTCACAGGGCCTCAGATGTGACTCAACAAAACTAGAGCACTTCCCTTATAAACTAAGAGCAAGTGACACAACTCGTGTGAACTAGAGCTCACGCTCTCATCGCTGAAGGTGAAAATAAGCAACACAATGCCAAAAATTAGAGCGCTGCCTTTAAAATCAGCTCTTTCTGCTTCTCATGGGAACACCAGGCACTCTAACGCACAATATATGGGACTGTTCCCGACACCTTTTGGGTAAAGGTAGCCAATGCCATCTCAGCACTAATCAGCTCATCTACTGCATCTACTTACTAACAACTCTTAAACCCTCACTAAAGAGAGAAAATTAGCATTTAATGTTCAACATGACAGAATTAGTGCACTCACTTTATAATCATCTAAGCAACGCAACTAGAACAAACCCGTTAAACGCAAAAGAGCAAAACGAGAACGCTCTGGTTTCAAACACGCTTGCGGCTGATGTGTCAGTCATTCTCATAACCGAGAACTGAAGTGTTAAACTTCGTGTTGTGATGATTGTAAAGGTAATTCAGGCTCTCTTTCTCTATGGCGGAGAGGGCGATAAGCAGTGGCTCATAATAGCGTTCTCATCTCTGCTCTCTTGGAAATGAGCCCGGACGTAAATACAGGTAAAAATGAAAGCTGGAATAATGGCCGTGTCTTATCTGCAGGGATGTTCTTATTGGCTGCTCTGAGAGCGTCAGAACACTAGGACACACAGAGACGTCCGATAAAGCACTAATGGAATCACTGCATTAACATAGACCTTCTTCATACTGTATTACACACAGACAGAGCAAGAGACGGTCAGGGTGTCAGTGCAGCATAATCATAAGGTAACTGTCAGTTATAAGGTCATAATATGTTATAAGCATAATTATAAGGACTGTCAGGTAATCACGTTAACTCATCACAAAGAACTGCATTTAAACATTTCAAAAAGTTTGGTGTCAGTAAGATTTTGAATGTTTTTGAAAGTATCTTCTGATCACCAAGGCTGCATTTATAACAAAGAGTTTCTGTAGATATTGTAGAATATTATTGTAATTTCAAAAAAGTTTATTCTATGCAAATATATAATTTATTCCTCTGATCAAAGATGAATTTTCAGCATCGTTACTCCAGTCTTCAGTGTCCCATAATCCATCAGAAATCTGCTGCTCTGATGATGATTATCAATGTAGAAAAAGCTTGTAGAAGACATAGAAATCTTGTTTACATCAAAAACACTTTAACTGTCACTTTAATGTGTGCTTGATGAATAGAAGTATGAATTTCTTCTTAAAGTGAATATCAGAAAAGCTCTAATATCAATAACCCAGTAGTTTAGTTAATGATCCTCTGCTAGGATTCTCTTACACATAAACAACAAAACAGCGACGTTTACAAGTTTTGCAATCCAAAACATTTTTTCAACAATGTAAAATGCGTTAATAGGCTATTGATAAACAAATATTAATCATCTGGTACAATTTAGTCTATATCAAACCGTGAAGTGCTTTTACTGCTTTCTCTGTTTTTGCTATCGACATGATACTCAACACTGAGCGCTAAATCAATGTTTCTGAGTGGAAAACAAAGCTCGCCTGCAGGAGATCAAGCTCGCTGGCATTACGGCCAAACTAAGGTCAACTTTTTTGTTGTTGTCTTGCTTTGCTGGATGGAAATAAATTGTGGTGAGCACATATAAACAGATTTATTTCAGTTACATTACTATAGACTTTAATTCAGATGTTTATTTTCTGCTTTCATTTTCATTTTAGTATTTTTATTACTTTTAATGTATATATATTTCATTGCAGTAAACTAGATTAATTCAGCTTGTAAACAAACTTAATCTGCACAGCTGTGAACATTACCTATTCACGCAACCAACATGATGTAATGAACGAAATATGAGCAAGAGATGGTCAGGAGGTCACACTACACACACCTGAGCTGTTTATTAGTTTGTTCTGCTCAGAGTCATAGAGAATAATCAGCAGATGGATCTCTGACACGGATTCATCAGCTTTGTCTCTCTCTCTCTCTCTCGTTCGGCTCAGAATCTGTCATTTTCCCGCAGGTCTCTGCGGAGACGGGGAAAAACTCAGACGTTGCCATGGACACCTGGCAGAGAGTTGGGCACTCAGGATTCTTCTGGTGTCTGATGGGCAGCGTTTAGCTCAAATCCTCCAGAGAAGAGCTGCATGTGTGTGTGTGTGTAAGTGCTGAGTGCAAAATTACATTTCTGCCTCACCTGCCATGGGTGAACTGCTTTAGACTTTTTCCTTGCAATATGATTTTGCTATATTTCGTTCAAATCTACATTATTTACATTACATTCCTTCATATCGCAACACTGTGTTAATAATGCACAGGATTTGGATTAAACAGAACGAGTGCATACCAGGCTTGTGAGACGTTACCATTTAAACACGCGGTGATATTGTCCGACATATTTTACATCCAACAGATTAAAGGAACAGTACGTAAGTTTTCACTGCTAGAGGTCACATGTTCAAAACAACAGGTGAAGCTTAAAAAGACTTTGAAAAGCTGATGGGAGATGTTGTTTTCACTATTAATAGACGTACATTCACGAATCAAGTACACAGATGAGGCACCTGTACCTTCCACAGTTCCACAGGAAGCAAGCAGAGAACATTTACACTGTCAACAGTTTTACAAAGAACGATATTGAAGAACGTAATGGATTTACTTTGCAACCAAACATTGTTTCTGATTGTGATTAATCAACTAAACTTAAAATGTGTTTGACCAGCAGTCTTGATGTGCTCAGACAACTGGTCAGTGTGACCTGTAACACGCTCCACTTTCTACTCATTACAGCTCTTTAATGACCAGATGATACTGAAATTAGCCAAATTCATCAGAGCTGGAGTGGCCTGTCCTCCAGACTCCTGACACCAGCTGATCATTCAACTCATTAAGCCATTTATACGGCCGTGCAACAAACTCCAAGAGATTATTTGACTTGAATACCAAAGTTAACAGGTTAGTCTTGTTATCATTTACTCACATCTTCCCAAACCTGCAGAACCTTCTCTCTTCAGTGAAACACAAAAGAAGTTATTTAGCCGAATAATGCACAAAGCACTTTTCTAATAACAGTGTGCTGTCAAGCTAAAAAATGACGAGAAAGCCACATAAAAGTAGTTCTCATGACTACAAAGCTTATGGCTTCAGAAGAAGCACACGTGTCATATGGACTCCTGTTAATGGGGCTTTTTTGTCATTGTTGCAGCTCGACAGTGCCATATGCTTTCATATAATACAGCACTCTGGACATTCGGCCTCTGATCTGCTTTTCTGTTCACCAGAAGAAAGAAAGTCGTGCAGGTTTGGAACGACATGAGGCCGAGTAAATGATGACAGAATGTTCATTCCTGGATGAACTATCCATTTAACAGAACAAAGCTGGAGGAGCTGGATCAGAGCTGCTGGTGTCAGGCTGCAGTCTCTGGTCTCCATATCTGCACAGAGCCAATCAGACAGAAGAACTCTTATCTGCTCCTCCAGTGAACACACACTTCACTTTCACATCTCACACACACACACACTAGAGATTTCTGTAGATCCGACTCTCATCAATATGTGTGTGTGTATGTTGGAGAGAATAAGGTGTGAAAAGGGTTCCTATTGTAGCCTTGACTGAATCACATTCATTTACTGTTCTAGTGTGTGTGTGTGTGTGTGTGTGTGTGGTCTGCACAACTTGGCAAAAAACACATAATCATTTAAAAAAAATGCAAATGAAATTCAAAATGTATGCTTACTCCTGCTCAAACACTTTCTTTCTTTAATTAACATCAGTGTTGAAGAGCTATGCTGCTTTACATTTTTATAGAAACAATGATTTTTTTTTAATTTAATTAATAGTATTTTGCAAATGCAAAAAGTTACAAAATATTAAATTGTAACTGTTTTTGGTCAAATTATAAATCTCTTCACTGTGCATCCTTTCTTCAACTCCACACTTCCTGCAAACTAACTTGATCGAAAGATCAGTATTTTAAATAAATACTTTATTTCAATATATAATCTATTTGATCTTAGATCCTGAAAAATAAAATGGATCACAGTGTCCACAAAAACATGAAGCAGCACAACTGTTTTTATATGAAGAAGAAATGTTTCTCGAGCAGCAACATTAGAATGATTTCTTCATGTGACACTGAGGTCTGCAGTAATCATGCTGAAAATGCAGCTTTAATTACAGGAATAAATTACAGGCTAAAATCTGTTGAAATAGAAAAAAGATATTTTAAATTGAAATAAGATTTCACAATTTTACTGTGTTTTTTTTTTTTAAATAAATGCAGTCTTGATGGGCAGAAGTAACTTCTTTCAAAAGCATTAAAATCATTATGATTCAACCCTTTGAGCTGTAGTGGAAATAAGGAAAATGTATGAATGCAGCAAGGTTCACGTGAGTTTGGAGGACAGAAAGTCCATCTAAAGCACCGACCACGTGTGTGTGTGTGTGTGTGTTTGGCAACATGATCATTCGTTTCAATTCATCTAAGAGCTTCTGAACACATCAAGCAGGAATTACCAGAAAAATATCTGCTATGAAACATTGATATGACATCTGATGTCAGGATAACAGCTGCTTCCATTACCACTAACAGAGGGCCAAAGATCGCACACACACAAACACACGTGTGTCGATCGAAACCTGAAGGATTTTAGAGAGGAGACAATGAGAGACGACGGTAGAGAATATAAAAAGAGAAGAGGCTAGATAAGATGGAGGATAGATGAGAAAAGGAGAGACTGAACAGATCCATGAATAGGATGATGACGTGCATATAAACGATCGTCTTTGTGAGAGCATCGATCGTGTGTGTTTCCTGCATCGCTGCTTAAGATGAACAACATGAAGAAGACAAAGAGAGAGAAAACAGCTGTCTGTGAATTTTTCTCTCTGTAGATATCTGTTTATATAATCATTTTAACCCTCTGGGGCCGGCAAACGCATACATGAGTTTTGAGGTGTCTTCTCCCGATGACGCCAATACGAACTTAAATTACACACTGAGTTTTGATCGTAGAGATAAGAGCAATACATCAATCGAATCTGTGAAGGGTCTACTTAAATTTGTATACACACATAATAACAACACAACTTTGTGCATTTGGAAAATGAAGAAAACAAACAGGGTGCACTGTCTGCAGCGTCGGTCTGCGTTAGGGTTGCGCGATATGGCATTTTTCATATCGTCATATCGCCAGCCTGTGAGATCGCCAATACACGATATTATCGTGTATTGGTGGTTGGGGGCAAGAGAAGAGAGGATCTCCGTTTTCTAATGCAAGCTGAACGTCTTCAAGCGCATCTTCTCTTTGCTCGTGGCGCACTGGTCCATGCGATCAGCATGTGTAACAATCGTGAGCACTGGCTGTACTGGTGCTCAGTAA
>JAUMHR010000064.1:4332040-4343621 GCA_032361145.1 Enteromius fasciolatus
CGTCTTTTTTTGTTTGTTTGCGGCTTTGCTCTGATATTTTTGTATTAGTGTTCTTTAACTTATTTGTTCCACATTTTGTCTTAAATATAGTTGTTCTAAACAATTTAATCAAATACTTAGGGTGTTAATTTGTTTGCCTTTTTTAATTCTAAGTTTTGTTGTTCTGCGATGTGCCATGTTCATTTATTAAATTGTTTGTTTTTGTTAATTTTCCTTTTGAACAATATTCAAGAGTTCCTCAATCTAATAATATATGCGTTTTTGGCGTGCTGTCCCAAGGCTAGGACGGAGCTCGTCGTCCGGCTCGTACCGTGCGTGCCCCCATTTTAGTTTATTTTATTCAAAACTTTTTTTTCATTTTATTTGTTTGTTTGTTTGACATATAACCTTTACAGTTTGTATTTTTGATGATAAATTATTAAAAAGCACAGGCAGTCTGATTGCTGTTTTTATGTTATAATTAGCCTATAACATTCCGGCCACTGATGTTTCTGTCTGTAAGCTCTATACTTTAAATGCTTTACTATTCTTTTTTAAGCGCTTGATTTTCATTTTGAATGCGCTAATATGCTTTAGCATTTTCTGTCATATGGAAGTGTTAAACTTCAACTTGGACTGTACCTTTCCTTGCATATACGCAAGTTATTATATTAATATCATAAACTAACGATTATTCGACTAATCGGTAAAATGCAGGAGTGTTAGTCGACTAGGAATATCTTTAGTCGGGGGCAGCCCTAATATTTACACTGGTCGGGGTAGGTACTGCTGTGGAGTAGTCCAGTAGCCGCGTCATTCATCATAGATATAAACAGAGAGAAGTAGTTTAGCTACTATGTTCTTTTGCAAGAGGCACACAGTTCTGTTTTTAACTACTAGAGCGCAAAACACTTTAAACAAACTTCATGGTCATTTTTACAGTGTTCGTTTCAGATCAGAAAAACCTTAGGTAACTCACACATTATAAACTACATGCAGGCACTATATTTCATACTATAGCTCTGATGCTGTCTGTCAGGATGACCGCCCTTAAAAGTATGTGCCACGTGTCAACCAATCAGCGTACAGAAAGCGGAGGGTGGGGTTTTCCCAAGAGCTCTCATTAGAAACAATGGCGCTGTTTTTGTTGTTAAGACAGAGACACAGTTTCTATTTTTCTGCATTATTAACTCTCTTACGAGCTTCTAAGCCCGTTCATCTTTCCACAGACTAACACATTCATCTGTATATCCCCCCTACACACACACACAGACACTGCAAATGAGACCGAGCACCTCATATTGTTCTGTTTGAACTATTATAGGCTCGTATGAGAGAGATACAGAAGAGAAAAACACCACTAATAAAGAATCTGTGCACATCATGACAACAGCTCAGATGTAAAACACACAAACTCACCTAAATTCACAAGACTGTATACTATCTATCAAACAGATACTAAATAAAACTGGGGTATTCAGTTAAACCAAATTAATACAGCAATTAGTGCTTCATTCTCTCAGGCTTGTGTTGTGTTCTTACATCAGTTGCGTTTTGATAGACGCTTTAATTGGGTCTGGTGATGTCATCTTTGTTAGTGTCTACATATCTAGTTTCACAGCCTAATGGGGTCTGATGATGCTCGGTCATTTTGGGTTGTAATTGTGATGGTGTGTTTGAAACGAGAGGACTGTGCTGCTTTATTTAATGCAGGATTTGTAGCGAGGCCGTGCAGCAGGAACGTGTGTGACTGGGGCTTTTTAAGAGTGTGTGTGTGTCTACAGATATTTGTAAACGTGTGATCTTTGGCCCTCTGCTGTAGTAATGAGATGCGGTTGTTATCTTGATATTAGAGCTCTAGCGAAGATGTTGTATTCGTGTTTAACACAGCAATAAGGCTTAAGGCCACGTGTTACAGCAATTATAAAAACTCTAAAGCAACCCGTTCAACTAAAAATGAAATCTATGTCATGATTTAGTCACAACAGACTTTATTTTTTCTGTGGATCACAGAAGTTAGACAGAATGACAGCCACTATTCACTTTCACTGAGTGGATAAAATTATGCAACAAAAACGCAATGATAAAGTCATATAAAAGGTGCGTTTTTATGTTTGGTATCATATTTGATCCATCAGGTTTTGAAAGGGAGAATTTGGAGGGAAAAAACTTGCAACTTGCTGATATTGCTGATATTTATATGGACAAATCAATGTAAATCAATAAGACATTTATGACAGTATACCAGATAATTACGTAAATTGACACAAATATCAATCATTCTCCCATATCTCCATTAATATCTAATATTTAAATGCGTACTGTAGTTTGATGATTAAAACATGTAATGCAATGCAATAATGATTTAGAGATGAATGAAGTTTTGAAAGCAAAAAGACACTTGAAGCATACCCAGAAGGCCCTGAATACCTTTTACTTGCCTTTAACGACCAATCAGATGAGAGAGATGCATATTGGATAGTGTAAACTTATAACACAGGCTTTAAAGGATGTTTTTAGTCAAAACGAAGAATCTCACTTCACATATTTTCCTCATGAAGATGTTACACACCATCTTGGCCCTATATGTTGAGAGAGTTGAAAGCAACAGTGGATCCTGATCACATGTGCACAGAGAGATCACATGCATGCATATGAATATGAATATGCATGCTGGTGTGTGTGCTGGGCTTGACTACACAAGAAGTCATATGTGTGTCACACTGTCAGCTGTTGCTGTGAAAGCCTGTCAGGATGTTGTGCATGAGAGTGAGAACTCTATTACCACACAGACACACACTCTTCACACTCACTCTGTGCCACTTGAGAGATGGAAGTAATTCTGAGTGCCGGAGAGCCGCAGACGCAGAGATGAGCTCTTTCTCCTGCTCTATAAACTGAGAGTGATGACCTGTCTCTGCCTTTCACTTCAAAACAAACTCACGAGTTCAGGCCCACCTGAGACCCGCTACCCCTGTGTATGTGTGTTCAGATGCACCGTTACACACACAGGGAGTGTAGACCAGATGACAGCAGAAGGACACGTGACATTAAAGCTCAGCCATTACAAAACTACCGGACCATGCAACAAAAAAACTCTTAATCAATTCAGTTAATGCATCAGACATTTTGACACATCTAAAAGTGTGATAGTGACTGTACAAAGTGCAATTATATTCAATGATGTAAGCACGGAGAACTGGAGTGCATTTAGCAAAAACACACTATTTCCCAGCATGCCAGTAATTCAGTAAATTACACTTCCTATCATTCTAATTTAAATTTCAACTGGAGGGTAAAACTTAAAACTGCACCTCAGGTCTGCCAATTTTCAATCTGTTTCAAGCCACAAATATTTGTATCACCTCAAAAAATGTATGTATATTAACAAACTGCAATTGCCAAAAACAGTTGGGCATTGAAAACACTTCACATGAAAATCTTAATGCATTAAGACAGTGATATTAAAAGACCTCATTGATAACATATGCTATTTACAAGCAAACTGATCAACCCACTATACGCAAAAAAAAACATAGATAGTGATAACTGAAAATAAAGAAAGTTTTTGATGAATACATTCCAGGATATAGTGAACTTCAATGGACTCCAAACGGTTAAATGTCAAAATGATAGTTTCAGCGCAGCTTCAAAGAACTATAAATGATACCAGTTGATGAATAAGGGTACTATCTAGTGAAATGATTGGTCAGTTGAAATTTTTTTAATGTATACGCTTTATAAACACAAATAGTCGCCTTGCTCTGCCGTGCGAGTAATACGTTATTACGCTGAAAAGGTTGCGCTTCACGCAGGTGGAAGTACAGAGTCTATGAAAAGTCATAGCCATTTTAAACAATAAACTGACACAAAGACATTTGAATATGTGTCACTGAACATTCAACAACTTTTGAACGGTCCTCTTCCTCCATATTTGTTACCACTGACAAGCATGACCTTTTCAGCGTAATGACGTATTATGCACATAACAGAGCAAAGCAAGGTGAGTATTTGTGTTTATAAAGCATATAGCTTATATTTGTATTTTTTTTAAAGAAGCTATTAATACTTAAACTATTTTTTTGAAATAGGCTCATTTTCCATCTTTCCCAGAGTCAAACAGTTGAGTTTTACCATTTTTGTATCCATTCAGCCGATCTCCGGAAATGGATGGTAGCACTTTTAGCCTCAGCTTAGCATCTCGCTCAAAAATGACCAAAGATTTTAGATATTTCCTCTTTTAAACTTTTGTAGTTACATCATTGCAAAATCATCGTAATCAGCAAAGTTCCTTGATTATTAAGTTGGAAGTGGAATTACTGGAAGGGAATGGAATTATTAGCATAGAAAATCACAACTTTTCATTTTCCGTCCATCTTAGTACACAATGTAACTACAGAATATCAAAACACTTTGGTCATTTTTAAACGTGATGCTAACGGTCTAATCAGATTCAATGATCTATGCTTAGCTGCGCTAAGTTCTGCGCCAGACCCAGAGATCGGCTGAATGGATTTGAAAACAGTAAAACTCAACGGTTTAACTCTAGAGGAGTTGGAAAATGAGCCTCTTTACAAAAATAGGGAAGTGTTCCTTTAAGTGGACAAAACTGGATCCGAGTCTTCTTTCAGAAACTGCGATAGTGTGAACATAAGCCACTCTAAGCTTGTTCTTTATAATGCTTTAGAAACAGCCTTGACTGTTTACATCATCACAAAATCTAACTATAACCATCCAGCTCTAATCTGCTAAATGTGACAATAAGCCATGATATCATTACAAACTAAAATCATGACTTTCTATAAAGCTGAATGCATATTGTGATAAAAGAAAAGCCTCGAGATACACTTCACCAAAACAACACACTCCAGCTGTATGGCATCTGATGAATTAGCGATCAGTTTAGTGAAGTATAAGTACCTGGAAAAGCGTCTGGCCTCTCAGACGGCTCTCAGGCTTTTGATTGGCTATGAGAGGTTTGTGTGACTTTAGAGAGCGCCGGACATAATTACCCTAAATGAACCAAATCCTCTTAATCAACACAAGAGCCACCAATCACCGAGCTGTAATTGGAAATGCCAGTGTGTGTGTGTGTGTGTGTGTGTGTTAGCCACTGTATCTTTGGAAAACACATGGCTTATAGTGCGTAATTAATAATGTACACCTTTACGACTTTGTTCTTTGATCCTTCACGACACAATGACGGCCACGCAGTGAAAATCTCACAGCGGGAAGGTTCACAGGGCTGTCAAAAGTGCTGACATCTTCATGCAAGTCTTAAAAATCTTACATGCACACACGATCCCTGGGACAGATCGAGAGGAAAGCATCCTTTCATCTGGGAGAGACTCAGATCGGAGAAGTTTCTCCTGCCGGCGCTGCCGTGACAGCAACAAAACAAAAGCTCAACAATGATGCGGCTGACAACAATGGAGCGCTGCGGGACACTAATTGAAACTGTCCATTAGGTGAATCGAATTTACATGATCTCAGCGAAAATCCAAATGCGTGTGTTAAACAGACGGAGACTTTGTCACCTGAACATAATTTTAACAGTAAAACTTAGTTATTATATTAGTTATATGCATTGCTAAAGACTGGTCATTTCAAAGACAACTTTCTCAATATATATATATATATTAAAAAAACGTCATATTTATATATACTGTATATGTATGTATATATATATATTTTTTTTTGGGGGGGGGGGTTGCAGATTGCAGATTTTCACATATTTGTGTCTCTGCCAAATATCCTAACAAACCATACATCAATGGAAAGATTATTTATACTTTAAATAGCAGTTAAAAAAAATACCCTTATGACTACTTTTGTGGGTCATATATTATTATTCAGGAAGAACCTATAACAGATCCAACAGGATATTGCATGCAATTTTACGGTAAAAAACTACATTTTCTGAACTGAAAATGAAGAAGATATTTTATTATTTACTGTAAATAATTATTTACTGTATTTAATTATTTACTATTTACCATAAACTGACATATGAAAGTATGTTTAACATTTTTACTGTGAATTCACTCTGTAAAACTGGTCTTTTATTTACGGTGCACTGAAAAAAAATTGTCGTAGAAACAACTTTACTCATTGCAGGATAACAGATAATAATTACAGTAACAGATCAAATGAATCATGAATCTTTTTAGGGTACATTTCACAGATCTTGCAGCTTTTACCTAGCTTGATTTCAATTTGTATTACATTGTCTTTTGTACAAATAGCCATTGCATTCAGCTCAGTCGTTTGGCATTTACACAGTTCTGTCTAATGTTGTCAAGTGCTTGTAAACAAAGCTCATTAAATGTGTTGCAGTAGTGAAGCAAATGTCAGATGCTGTTCATATTGTTGAACTGGAGCCGATATTACAACATGATATTAATAAGATGAAAACAGCATTGCTCGGCAGAGGAGAATTCATCACTTTACACCAACATCCACCTTTACCTGTCGTCATGCTTTCTATCCCATCATCTCTCTCTCTCTCTGACTGCAATTATTCACCATATGGAATTAAAGTGCTCAAGTGAATTCATAAGTGTGAAGATGGCATGTTTTGAATGTTAATCTGAGACTAATTTCCATCTCATTCAAACAGACACTCCATCAGCCCTCCATAAGAGTTTTTCTTTTTACAAACGACTGCACACATTTGAGTGATTTATGCTAATCAACAGATACTATAATTGAAAATAGCTTAATACACTAGAAACACTATAGAAACCAGAGAATGAATGGACCACCCTACAACCCTAGCATCAACATAGATTATTTCATCATGAGTTTGTTTTATTTTTCAATTGAGTTTCATTGTTTTTTCATAATATTGTCAGTATTGCTTTATTTCTTATACAATACAGATTGTTTCAAACCAGTTTCACAGCAATAAGCAGGAAAATCAACCAAAGTAAAAAAAAGTTTGTGTCTGCAAGAAAAACCCAGCTGTAGTTTGAATATACCATTTTAATCAACGATTCAATGGCCAAATGAATCAGCAATTTAGACAAATCATTTGAATGATTCATTCAGTAAGTGATCTGCCACAGCCAACTAATACTTTAAGTTTCATACTTAAAGTGTAATATCATTCATAAAGCATTTATACTTAAAAATTCAATAAAAAGAAACGCACTGTAAATGCATTCAAGATTCAAGATGCAATTCTGGGATGCATCAAACAGCTTCTGTGGCACAAATATGGATTTTAATACTGATTCAAAACCAAACATCACTAACTCAACAACTCATCTGAGTGAAAACCATTAACACTTACGAAAATAGTAATTGTATAAATTATTTTGAAGTTCACTGTCACAATGCTAAATTAATCGCAGGAAACTCTAAAAACACAGCGGAAATGATAAAAGACACCTGTCTGACACATCAGGACACAGATTCAACATTTAAAAAGCATTTGGCTGATTTATCAGAGTACATGACCATCCGTAGCAACCACACCGAACACCCTAGCAACCACTGTACCATTGTGCGTGTGAGTGCGGATCATTAATTCTGCGAGTCAGTTCCTTTCAGCAGGTGTAATGGGACACATCACAGTGTTGATGAATGAATGTGTCACCTGCTTGTGTCAAAATCATTGTGTTTGTGTGTCACGACCTGCTTTGAAACATCTCAAACCATTAAAAAGCATTTTAAGGGAGCCTAATAGCTGCATTACTGTCACATCTTATAAAATATTTTAGACATATACCCACAATCCTTTGCTTCAATATTTCAGGTTTAATTTAGCAAAAATGTCTCCACGAACTCACAGGACAGGTTTAACTTCGTTTTTATTTCCGCTAATCACTCAGTTAAGCAAGCATCATCTAAATGCCCATAATGCACTGCAGCTAATGCGATTTGTGACTCATTTGCCTGTATTAATGACGGAGTGCAAATGATTACAGATAGAAAAATGATGAATGTTATAATCGTTAAGGAGATTTAGACTTTTATTTTCCTGTCTGCAGGAAGATCGAATTCAGGATGAATGCCTGTGTGTGTTTGTGCGGCTACTGTAATGGTTTTTATTAGACACGAAGAGCGAGTGATGGAGGTGCCAGAAAAATGCAGCAGCGAACAGATGTGAGCGGAGAAAGAAACCTAAGACGAAAGTAAAGATCAATCAGTGACAAACCCAGAGAAACGACAGAGAAACAACCCCTGATATCTACAGAACGCAGCCTGAGGGCTTCCCCACCGGCACACAGATATTTTCACACACCAGCAGCCCTGCCTGAGAAAGAAAAACCTATTCTGCACTTTTTAATCTGTATATAGAATTAATACTTATTAGTTGTTTATATTTCTAATTATTACTGTAGATTTAGGCTCAAACTGCAATAAATGGATCCGGTTAAAATAAATGCTTTTTTGGCCTGTGGAGGAGTTACAGTACACAGGCTTGATCTCCTCTATCTCAAAAGATCAAGAAAATTGGACTTCATGTGATATAAGGCATTTAAAATGAAACATAATTGAAATGCCATTAACTCCATTAGGTCTCCTGAGCTATCAAAGAGAAACTTGAAGGAAAACAGTTCTTCTCTGCATTAAAGCAGCTAATGTAAACACCCACACCTGCCTTTCCACCCACAAACCAACCTCACGCTGCGCATGTATACGCAGAATAACATCATATTGGGATAAGCCACAGAACAAACAAACATGCAAACACAGTGTGTGTGTGTGCCATTTAAGCCATTTAGATCCAGGGTTCAATGGAACAGCAGTGTTCGTCTGATAATGCAGGGCTTTACGCATGTTAATACAATCAAGAGAGATTAAACTCAAGGGCAGGTGGAGAATGAATTCATGCCAAAACTCTGGATTAGTCCTGAGACATTCTCCAATGAAACGTGGCATGTGTGCGAGTCTGTGTTGGAGCTTTACTGTTGGACTGCTGAACACCGACAGACATAATATTAGTGGCCGACAGAAATATCAGCAAGGCCGACTTTGGCATTTTTTGCAGTTTTCAAAATTTGCTGTTCAATTTCTCTGTTTCGCCGATATATCAGAAACTGATATAGAAATAGAAGACTTTTATTTTTGACAGCACTGAAAATGCAATGCCTGAGCACACAGAGCTCATCTTCATTAGATGACAGTTCTGCCTAATTTATATCTAGTGTGTGTGTGTATATAAAATACTAATATATATATATATGATTATGTACATTAGGGTTGGTCTTCAGAACCAAACGTAACGTTAATCCTCTTCAGTCTCTCAGATGTCGGGGGTAAATCACTACTGTTGTGTTTATTAATACATTCAACAGCACAACACCTCAATCGCTTGTCTCTGCATCTCGGTCTGATAACGTCTCACTCAGGGCGGGTCTGAGGTGTAGGACCTCATAGCGAACAGACAAAGACTCATAAGAACAACATTTCAAAGAGAATCTTAAGGTCTCCTCCTAAACAGTTCATGAGTCGTAAAACTGATCAACGACCATCCTTGGACGCCTGAATGTCTGGACCAGTCCCTGCTTTCTCCCTGGCGGAACGTAAAATCTGCCAAGGTATCAGAAAAAACATGGAGCGTGTTGTCAGGAGACGTTCGAGCCACAGATTGCACTTTGAACCAATGTATGTTAAATTATGCACAACAATTAGCCATTCAGGGCGAAGACCCGCCCTGCAGCACTGAACTGATTGGTAGTCCCCCTCATGGGGCGGGACAAAATTCCACAGGTTAAAACATACGTGTGTGTGTGCGGAAAGATGTGAGGAAACCATCTCCTCAGCACGTAACCCTGTGTGCATCTTCTCTAAAACAAAGATCGTCATCCAATGCATCAAAAAGGAAAGGCAACGGCAAACAGGCGGAGGAAACCGAGAAGCAGCATGATCAACTGACCATCTCGTAAAAAACATTATAGCCAGGCCAGGTTCTACAAGGGGGTGCTACAGGGTTCTAAGCCAATCAAACGCAATCAATAGCACCCTCAGCTCTAATACTGGTATTTCACTGTAGATTTGGCAAGCTGTCCGGTTTATGCTCTGGGAGATCGGTTTCTATATATTTGCAGTGCCCAATGCATCCAATCATAGACATATCTTCTTAGTTTTTGAAAACAACAGAGGATCAATTAGAATTCACCTACTGTTTAAGTTAGAATTCCTGCACTGCTGTTAGAAATTTTGTCCAGCACAAAGCATTTCATTATAACTAGACGCAATGTAAATAAAAGATCTATTGTGCAGCACTGAGAATTTAACTGATTACCCATGCAACTCTGTGAGATGAGGCTTTTTGTTGAAAATCAAGAAAGTGTTATTTGAAGCATAGCAATGGATGCCACAAATAATACATGTATATATTTACAGTACACTTAGTAATTTGATTCCGGAGCCGGGCCTGCTGCAGCTATTTCTCTCTGTTTATGTCTGTGACAAATCATGGGCCACTCCGCAGCACTTCCTATCAGAACCAGTCTAAAATTGCGAATGTAAAAAGTTATAGGCGTACTGTAGTGATTCAGGTTAAGCCAAAAACAGTTTTGTTTTGTAAAACTGAATATTTTTTTCATATTTTATATCACGAGTTCGAACTTACTGGAAATTAATATGAGGCGAAGCGTGTTTGGCGTGCTGTCCGGGGAGACAGCTCAGGGTTCAATGGGCTCCTGAGCCCTAGGGTTATCAGCCTCACTGGGCTCGGGGTGCTCACTGCCCGGGCCGAACCCTGCACGCCCCAGGGGAGAAAAGCAAAATGGTGGAGTAGGGGAGGAGGAGGGATGCTTAGATCGAGACCGCTTTATATAGGAAGTATCTCTTACTCTGATAGGATGATGAGGTAATAGGATGACCTGCACATCCTCCTCCTGAAATTTTGTTTGTTACATATTTCAAGAATAATCTCTTCCTGGCCTGTGGAGGAACTCCTGAGAGATTCTTTGTCTTTTTGAAATAAAAAAAAGTAAACATATAAAATTATTACAGTGCTTTCTTTTCTTTTATTAGTAATAGCAAATGCTATAATATGTTTTAGATATTGACCACCTTGCTCTCGATATCGGCAATCAGAATATCAATATTGCTGGTTATATCTAGTTGTGTATAAGTCGATGGTTAATTTACTTAGATTGTAGTAGGAGTGTTTCTGCCATGGCTGTGATGCTGGAGTGCTGTGGGCGGCTGTCAGGACTTTGCAGTGTGTTTGATAAGCGCTTTCGAGTGGTTTTAAGTCAGTGTGTGGGTTGTGAGGGTGTTCTGGGTCGTTCTGCTCTGTCTCAAGTCTCTGTGATCTTCTGGTCTGTAGATGTGCATCTGTGGGGTTTTATGGTCCAGCGGGTGAAAATGTTGCATCTGATCCACAAGTTTGTCATAAAGGACCATTATTTCAGCTTCTTTGTGTATCTTATGTATCATGATTGCTCCCTACAGATCCAGCCATCTCAGTCATAATTTTTATTACACTCATGACTTGAGGGATCCCTCACAAACACTTAAATCTACTACTAAACATTTAAACACACCTTTACCCCTAAAAATGATAGGGCTGCCCCCGACTAAAGATATTCCTAGTCGACTAACACTCCTGCATTTTAACGATTAGTCGAATAATCGTTCG
>JAUMHR010000064.1:4399142-4414408 GCA_032361145.1 Enteromius fasciolatus
AGAGGTAAAGAAGAACCCAAAGATCACTGTGGCTGAGCTCCAGAGATGCAGTCGGGAGATGGGAGGAAGTTGTAGAAGTTGGGGCTTTATGTCAGAGAAAAACAGCCATTATAAATCTTATTCAATGCCTTTTCCGGACATTTTTCAGTGTATTAAGGAAAACAAAAATTATATAAGCACAACACAGTAGATAAAATCGTAAACATGGCTATATAACAAAAAGCAACGTAAAATGTAATCTGATGAATATTTTGGCCAGCTTATATTTGTAATTGATAATTTTGTCTAAATGTCGACGCTTCTATAAGACGGTAAATATGTAAAGAACTATAGTACTTAAAGCATTCTTATTTTAAAAGAATCAAGTTGTAAAAAAAAAAAAAAAGCTTTGCAAATATTTATATATTCATCTATAAAGTTTAATTTTACTGCACTTTACTGACTTGTGCTGATCTGTTTGTTCTGTGAAATCCATTGGAAACTGATGAGGAAAAACAGAAGAGGAAGTGATGAGGGAAAGTTCAGGCCGGTGATTCACATGTCTGCTGTCTGAGGATCTACTGAGAGAAAGTGGAAGATGAAGGACTCTGTTTATCTTCATCATCACATGATGGTGATGATAACAGTGAATGTAAAATTGAATGACTGATTGTGACTGAAATCTATATCTGTTTATATCTGATGTTGCATAAGATTATTTGCATATTATGAAGAAAAATGTGTTTGTTTGTTTAGTGAACGCTCGCTCTGTTTTTGTGTTTATGTTTTTATGCTTTTGTGTTTTCCAATTGTCTTTAAAATTATGAAAAGTATTTCTAGAAATTCTTCACTGCGCTCTAACTGTCATGTGACAACAGCCAATCTGAAAATAAAAAGAGAAGGATCTTTAATATTTATTTAAATAGTATGCAATATAATAACATTGAAATATTGTAAAATAAAAAAATAAATATAAATTCAATACTTCATGCAATATTTATCTATATAGTTGGTTATTAGGTATCTATAAGTATTTAGAAAGGAAATCAGATTTTGCCATATTTTTACTAGATGTTATTTAGATCTGTTTGTTTTTTTTCGAACTGCAAAAACACAAACCCACTGTGATTAATTTTGTCATTTTGATTCCCATTTTTTGAAAGTGTGCTATCCAAATATTTCAATATGTATTATGATTTTACTATGCCATTTTTATTGTAATGCAATGTCCAATTTGAAATGGAATAAATCCAGGCGTCCCTCTGAGGGAATAGCTGACAGTCTATCTTTTTTCTCTTCTTCAGGTATACAATTATACTGATGTTATATTGCCGTATGAAAGCTTTCATACTTTCTGATTTCATTTTGATCCTCAAAATGAATTGTATTTGAAAAACATTTAATCATTTGATTACAGATCTTAAGAGACTATTTTTGCAGCTGCAACAGAAAAACAATCACAAATCTTTGCTGTTTTTATAGTAAATGGCTTATTTTTTGTGTGAACACTAAGTGGCTTCAATATCATTTCTGATAAATACGTCAGAGTTTTAGTTTCCGAAAATCAAGCCATGAATCAGAGACAATGTAACCTATGATTTCACTTCACATTTGATTATTGGAAAGGGTGTTTTTATCACAGCGAGCTTTGACAACTTCATTTCTGCTTTGTGGATTTCCACATTTCTCAGTTCCTTTCAAGAAAAGCAAAACATTGCTTTAAAGGAATAATTAATGTCAGATGCTCTGTTCTCCAATCAGAGGATCTGGATGCATGAATCAGTCGTATCTCGGCAGAACTTGCACGAATTCTTTCACATTTCATCATCTTTATGTTTTTATTTCACTATAACATTTTACAGCAGAGCACTTGTTGGATAAAAATTAATTAGCCTAAAACTCAGTTTAGCAATTTATCATTAATGTAAAGTCATTTAAACAGGCTTCAGAAATGCAAGATAGAAAGATATGTCAGACTGATTCATATGTTTTACAAATATGAATGCATATTTTCTAAACATACCTATAATTATTAAATTGATATAAAGTTGGTATAACCTTATATGGGTGTCAGTTCCGTCTCTGAAATAAGGATTTAAACTGTATATGAATATTTGAAACAGGAACAAAGATGCTTGTTGTTATTTTAGTTCTCATGTGTGCATACAGGTTGAAGTATTCTTCTCTCCATCAACTAATGACGCTCTTCTCATCAGCCAATCACATTCGAGACGTGAAGAGGACCCAAACCAGACTCAGCTTCACATCTGGGACTTTCCGCCCACAGACGTCCTGAAAAGCGGGTTTCAGAGGCGCATAAAACCTTTGGAGAGTTACAGAGAGTTGCATTAGGTGTTGGAGACATAAAAACACACATACACACACACACACTCCGACACGACAGTGATGGAAGAGCATCAGAATGAGGCGCTGATTCAGCGCGTGCCAAGCCAGGAGACCGTCGTCAGCCGCGGAGGGTAAATTTAATCATTCATTAATATGTTTAAATTAATTAATTTAAATTTTGTAGGACATATATATATATAATGACTGCATATATTATTACATTACAGTATTGCGTGGTAGTAATTATAATGTAGTATAAATGTTTAAGAATTCATGCTTTAAAATATTCTATGCAACTTTTTTCTTGTTATTGAATACGTGCACAACTTTCTTTTGGTAGCCTGTTCAAAGACAGTCCTGTGCTAATGAAACCATTTCTGATGAACATTAATAATTATGTAAGTGAAATTCCAATGAAAAAACTAAATCAGAAAGAAGGAAATCAAACTCTTCCTGGCTACTGGTGACGTCACGCGCGCTGACGTTATTGATTGGATGTTTTATTAAATAAACAGCGCGACACGACTGTTTTTGAGAAGTTTTAATAATGATTTTAATATTTTCAGTTATTAGTTATTTAGATTTCAATACATTCAAATAGACTTTACCTATAAGTGAGTTACTGATAAATATTAACATCAAGAGACTTTTTTATACAATTTGTAACAGTTGTTAATATTCTTTGTTTTAATGCTAGTTTTAGTATGATCCTATGCTGTTTTGATATTTTTATTGAAAGATATGTCTATATTATCTTAATAATTGTTATTATTTCAGTTTCGGTTTTAGTTATTTTAATAGCTCACATCAAATTAACAAAACAAGCAAATTCTATATTGACAAGCTGCAATACAAAACATACTTTTTTTGTTATTTTTATATTGCAATATTTGTTAACTAATTCTTTATTGTTTTAGTTTTAAATTTAGTTTATTATAACTGACCTACTTATAACTCATTGGGGTTTTTCGTTGCTTATTCTCAGTTCTCCTAAAAACCCAAACCAACATAACATAACAAAATGAAACAATAGCCAGTTTCATTTATTTCTATAGAAGATGCTTTTATCCAGATTAGCTTACAAGGGAGGATTACGAAAGTTCTCTTTTCAAATCAAATGAACAAAAATGGACTACAAAAATTCACTGAAACTCACATCGTCAATCACTGGAAATTTTCATTTATAGGGGCATTACGTATCTGTGTTAGATAGGTGACCGTTTGATTAAAGATAACCAGCACCCACACAGAAGCATGAGAAACGGCCCTGATGTCTGTTCTCTGGCGTCTCCTGCAGGAACTCTAATGGAAAGGCACTGAAGGTGGCCGGACTGACAGTCCTGGCCTGTCTTCTGCTGGCGGGGCAGGCGCTGACTGCGTACCTCGTCTATGGTCAGAAGGAACACATCAGTGCTCTGACCACCGGCCAGGAGAAGCTGAAGACAGAGCTGACCAGAAAGATGTCCGGTGAGAAACACAGCCCAGTGAAACACATGAGCATCGAACACAGAGTCATTTCACATTCATTTACAGATATACAGGTCATTTCAGCATATTGCATACTGTTCAGGAAGTATCTTATATTTGGTTTAAGAGCTAAATGAATCATGTTCTCATCGTTTGTCTACTGTATGTTCGGTCGGACAGCTTCTCCTCCAAAGGCGATGCATCTTCCCATGAACAGCATGCCTCTGCTGAAGGATTTCTCTGATGAGTCCTCAGACCAGCCCTCCAGCAAGAAGAGCAGCGTTCCTCTCGTTGTGAGTGTGATCACTAAGCTTCATACACAGTGTTTTTGTTCTTTTATTCTGAAAATCTCATTTCTTCTTTTTTGTTGTTTTAGAAACTGCAGCCAATTTACACAAACCAGAGAGAGGGCAGCGGACAGATGGAAGGTAAAATCTATATAACCTAAAAAAATAAATAAACTACAAAAAAAATCCATGTCGTAAAATATTAATAAATATTAATAATAAATAAAAAAATAGTAAATAATTCAAGATTTGCATAACAAAATAAGTCAGCATCTACTGTTGTTAATAAAACTAGAACTGGTTGGTACTAAAAAAAAAAAAGGTAATTAAAAAAAGTTAATTCATTTTAAATAAACTAAAATTTAGATACCATTTAAGGATATATAAACATATTTATTCATATTTTGAATTAAATTTAATTTATCATTTTTGGTCTTTTAGGTTATTTTTATAGTTCTATTTACCTTTACTTTATTGTTTAGATTTATTTATTTTAAATGTATTTTAATTAGTTGCCAAGGCAACGTTTAAAAATCATTAGGGTCATTTGAGACCCTAGTTGATTTTAGTTTTTTTCAATTATTTGCAGTAATTTAATTCAAGATTTTCATTCTGAATTATATTAGCAGCCAGCGTTGAATATTACACTTAAAAAATGTATTATTATTATTATATAAAATTTTTATTGTTATTATTGTTATTATTATATTAAATTTAATGTTAATATTATTTTACATTACACTTATAAAATAAAATAGCTAATTGAAATAAATCAGAAAATTTAAAACTGCCATTTTGAATGAAAAATGTATATTAAAAATGATTGGCTGAAATAAAATAAGTGCATTAAATAAAACATAAAAATGACAAATGCACATAAGGAAATCATTAAATTTGAACTAAAATGAAAAAATATTACTCAAAATGTGTGTCTGTGTGTAGACAACACACGTTAATACATATAGTAGAGAAAAAAAGAATAAACTAGCTATAACAATACACTATGTGTGAACTTTAAGCATCTTTATATCATAAACGCTCTGAAGATGTCACTTGGTTTAAATCTCCATGTTCTGTGAAAAGCTTCCAGACTGGGCCGGAAGAGGATGCAGCTGCCGATGAAGAGCCTGCCGCTGATGATGGAGGATGAGATAAAGAGCATTCCTGAGTCCGGTGAGACACACACACACACACTCACACACACACACACCACACTCACACACATACAGATCTCTGTATAACACTCCCATGTGTGTGTGTCTGTCGCAGAAGTGGAGGTTCAGAGTAAGTGTCAGCTGGAGTCTCAGAGGGAGGTGAGACCAGGCTTCTTCAAGCCTGAGTGTGATGAGCAGGGCAACTATAAGCCCATGCAGTGCTGGCACAGCACCGGATACTGCTGGTGTGTGGAAAAAGACGGAACAGAGATCCCAAACACACGCATCCGCGGACGCCCCGAATGCAGCTAAGGTGTGAGCAGACTTCACAATCTTTTCAGTGGTTTTTCTTTAGTTTATTTAGTTTGATTATCACAACATTTTTTTTTTTTTTTTTTCAAAAGCTGTAGTTTTACAACACAGGTTCAGGTCTCTCCTTCAATGTATATTTATTTTGTGCCTAAAATTTTAAGTGTTTTAAAAAAAAATATTTTAAGTGTTTTTTTAAATCACGTTTATATACTACTATAATATTTGGAATCAGATTTTTATAATCAATTTTAGTTATATTTTCATTCATTTCACAATAGTTTTATTACTGTTATATATATATATATATATAGCCTATATATATACACACAGTATATATAGTTTTATGTTTGTCTAATAATTAAAATTATTAAATTAAATATTATTTAAATTAAATTGAAATTATTTTTCAAATGCCAAAAATGTTTTTACTCAGTAACACAATTACAATATAATTAGGCTAGTAATAATAAAAGTTGAATTAAATTAGTACATACTATGATCAAACAAGCTAGAAATGCACCTTACAAAAAAGCCTTAATAATTACGTAAATAACTGTACTGATATATTTCTCTGTGTTTGTCTAATGGGTTTCTCTGCTGATGGATAATCACAGATGATGATCTTCTCGGTGAGTCTATTGCTGTATTCTATTATTATTTGATTTGTAGATTTTATTCAAATAATTACAAAGCTATAGCTTAAGCGTATGAAAAAAATGAAACCTAACAGTTTGAAGTGGGAAGGCAAATATTGTTTTAAATGGTTTTCTGATGTCCTCACAGCTGATGTTTGTGTGTTTCTGTTTCTCCAGAGTAAATCATCTCATCCAGCAACAAGCAGAATAACTCCAGTACTATTACCTGTCATTAGTTTCAGCTCCTGACGATCAATGATATAGATGGGAATAACCCAATAACCTTCCTACTGAAGATCTCTTCATCTGATCTGTGTTCAGAATAGATAAACATACGCAGCATATTAGAGCTGGTCTAACCCTTATTCTAATAATATCTGAAATATCTCTGTGTGACACCATTTCTTTATTTTCATTTTAACTCGCAGCATGTTGTTAGAGGTAGAGTAAACATCGCAGTGATTATGACTGTAAATAAACACATGCTGTTTCCAAATATGACTGTGTGTGTTTATTACAATAACAATTATTTACATTATCTATACAAATCAGCAAAAGCTTTATTTATTAAACAGGAATATTTTCAATTCTGCCTCAATGATCTTTTGTGTGTTTTGATGTGAATGTGAAGTTTATATATTACATTTATTGTTGAACGATAAACATGTCGAAGTGCCAATACGTTAAGGCACAAAAATGCTGTTATTGCAATAAATATGATTCAAAATATTATTATAAAATCAGAATATTAATCCATGAATTATTAATTGGAAAAAGATTGATTTTTGAGCAGACTATTAATTTTTAAAATGTATTATTTAATTATTTTATAGTGATTTGTTTAATTTAATACGATTCAAAATTAATATTTTATTAATTCTCTGTTCAGCTTTCATTAGCTTTAATTTCTACATATATATATATATTTTTTATAGTTATTCTTATTTTTTCAAAATAAAAATAAAACTATACAATATAAGGATAAACATTAAAAAAGTTAATCATAAAAAACACAAAAAATTTCTTCATTTACTTCCTTATTTCAGTTAGATACCAATGCAACATTTCTAATTATGTGTAAGAGAGAGAGGAAGAATAAATGAGTAAACCTGCACACACTAAAATGTTATGCAGCAACAGCATTATTTTAGTATAATTTATTAGAGTACTTACTAAAAATAAAATAAGGCAATAATTTGAAATAATAGGACAAATTTATCCAGTGCTATTCCGATTGCACTGAACATGACTTAAAACACCAGATGCATCACAAGGAAAGTGTTTTGCATAATAAATTGAAATAGAAGAACAGAAACAGCTACACACATAGATTTAAATATTAAGAGTTTAAAAAAATAAAGTTCATTTCCCGCCTGACTCATGCACTTCTTCTTTCAGATCATTTTCACTGAGCTAATAATGTCTATTGTTCCCATCAAAAGAGTTCATGTAGCCTATATTTTAATAAATGGTCATACATGTTGCTGCCGTTGAAGAAATGTTTCCTCTAATGTGTCCTCTAAATGTTTCCTTTATGATCTCATCTCAATCTTCCTTCTGTTTTTCATAACAGATATATGTTCATTCTCACTTCCTTATTTATTTCAAGGTATCTTGACTATTTGAATATGAAAGTGTTTCTTGAGGTCAGACGAGGAAATGAGCCTCACAGGAAGACGTGCAGCATAAACTGAACGCAGGGTTTATTTATAGGATGGAGAAGATGATTATGAATTGCAAAAAGTAATATTTTACCATCGCTGAGACAATAGTTTTATATTTTGTATATTTTATTTTCATTTTAGTCTTGTTACAAAACCACACATATAGAATTACTTATAATTTGAGTTCAAGTTTTAGTCAGTTTGTTCTGTGTTTTTGTCATTCATATATATATATATATATATATATATTTTTTTTTTCACATTATAAAATGTATTTAAAATATACATTTTTAGATAAATTTAACAACATATTAATAATAATAATAATAATAACATGAATAAAAATGTACAACCTGAATTCAGTAAATGTTGGGACATTTTTTTTATTTGAATAAAATAAAAACTAAAACGACTTTCAAATCACATGAGCCAATATTTAATTCACAATAGAACAAACATAACATAAATGTTTAAATTGAGAAATCTTATGCTCTATCATGTTGGAAATATCCCCTACACCAAACACAAACACAAACCTAAACCCGATAGTGTTAACAAATGTAAAAGTCATTCACTAATGCAGCCATGCTATCTGAACTTCCTTATGCGGATTTGAGCTGTTTTGTTGAACTGTAGTTTCATGGGATTCGAACCAGTGCTTTTCATCGCCGTATCACGTGAGCTACCGAGTAAACCTACTGAGAAATATATTTGATAACGTACAATCAGTTTTCAACTCGTACATACCATTCATAACATAAATAAAAGTGTGAAAAATAGCATTTATTAAACAAAAATGTACCTGTAACTAATGAGTTTTACTGCCTCTAATGTTCATTTCAACAGGAAGTTGCAGCATTTTTTAAGCAGAAATGTATGTAGAAGAAGCATGTATTTCCAATGATTGTCTATGTTCAGACAAGTCCAAATTTAAGATTCTTGATGCTGTGTCTTCTGTGTTAAAGAGGAGGGAGACCTTCCAGCGTTTTATCAGCGTTCAGTTCAAAAAGCAGCATCTCTGATGGTACAGGGTGCGTAAGCGCATACGGTATGGGGGCGGCTTGTATGTTAGAGGACACTATGAATGCTGAAAAGTATTAAAAAGGTTTGAGAGCATGACACAATTCCATACAGAATCATTATATGCTTAACATTATAATTTGTACACATTAGTGAAGTAGTCCAATCTGTTCACTAGAAGGAGGTATCCCAATACTTTTTTCTATATAGTGTATATACGTTATATAGGCTAGTTATAGTAACCCTGAATACAACACATTTAAACACACACAGGTGAAAGTGAACAATAATAAATATTTGAAGAGAGTGAAACACAAGCACACACACACACACACACACACACACAGAGTTTCAGTTCAGAGCCGCTCGACACGCAAACATGGAGTCGTCTGTGAGTAACAACACACTCCATTTCATCAATCTCATGCATTTGTGTGAAATATGAGTGCAATGCCGGTTTCTAGCATGTGTGTGTGTTGTAGGTGGCTGATGGAGGAAGGGCTGAGGAAGAGTGTGAGACAGCAGACAGGAAGAAGGACCTGCAAGACCTCCTTAGACAGGAAATGGACATGCATCTTACTGGTAAGCATTAGACGACTCGCATCAGTCTGTGAGATGATGATGATGATCATGTTGTTGATGATGTCAGAGGGCAGGGCCAGCGTCCAAAGGAATCAGGAGAGAGTGAACCGCATCACACAGCTGAAAGAGGAGATCAGATTACAGGAGACAAACAGAGATTCCAGCCAATCAGACGCCACCAGCACGGTGAGGAGACACTAGTGAGAAACTCAATCCGCTGCTTGACACCAGATAACAGTTACTCATCTGACTTCTTCATGCGATGCTCAGTTCTTTCAGCCGGTTCTATCACACATCTTTAATCCAGAACTTATTTTTAATGAACCTAAAAGAATGCACACACCTCTGTTTATTAATTTGCACCGGCTACCAATAGCTGCTCGCATACAATTGAAGCCATTAATGTTTGCCTACAAAAACAGCACTGGCTCTGCACCCCTTTACTCAAATTCATTACTCCAGACTTGACGCTAGCATTCTGCAAGTGAACGTCGCTTTATTGTGCCATCCCAAGAGGCACTAAATCACTATTAAGGACTTAAATGTTCCCTGCATGCTGGTGCAATGACCTCCCCAACTCAGTCTGAGGGTCTTCAAGAGTCAGCTAAAAACACATCACCTGTGTGTATTTATTTGACCCTCTATCTCTAGCTTTCTCTATTTTTTGTAGTTCTATCAGTTTGTTTCCTTTTTATTATATGTGTGTGTGCGTTTATACAAGACTGTTACAAACCACGATCTAAATTAACCAGAAAGGGGAAGGCAACATAAAGGACACGGAAGCCAAAAGGTTGTTAAAATACAAAATAAGCAGAATGTCAAAGAAACATGTATCAAAAAAACAAACAAAAAACAACTAAATTCCCTGTCGGGAAATATGCAACTCCAAAAGAGGAAAACAAAAGACATTAATCTACCCAAAATCAAAAGAAAAGAAAAACAGGAATAAAACGTGTTTCTGGTCAATCTCTGTTCTCTGCTTATCTGCTAAATGACTAAATGTCATGTAATCTAGAGCTTTTATTTTGAATAGTTTTCTGTTTTTGCTATTAGGTTTGACATGCACACACATTTATTATACAGTACTGTGCAAAAGTCTTAGGCCACTAGTATTTTCACCAAAGGTTTAAGTGGGTTTCTATCTTTTGCGGTATCGTGTCAGTTGTAAATATCAGTTTACATTACCAAACATTATTTTAGTCATTACTTGTAATAAAGCAGTGAGATTATTGTCTGACAACAGCCAGCGCTCCACACAGAGATCTGATCATCATCATCAGTCTGTCTGGAATCACATGAAGAAACAGAACAGACTCAATCCAGAAGAACTGAGCCAACGTCTCCAAGATGAAGAAAAATCCTACCTGGAAAGCTCCCTGAAAAACTATGAGCAAGTGTTCCTCGGAACAGAAGCTGTTTTACCAAAAGCTGTAATACCTAATATTTATTTGATTTAGTTAATAGAAGTTAATTTCCAACTGACACACGCTACAGCAAAAGACCGACTTAAAAACAATTTTTGTTGGTGAAAATATTATTTGACTAAGACTTTTGCACAGTACTGTATATATGACTCATTCTATAATGCGGGTACATTTGGTGTCAAACTCTGTTAGGTAGGTACCTAGGTACCTAGGTAGATTAAAAATGCTGACAATAGTGTAACAGAGTTGACATTTTTATTGTATTTCAAAAAACTCCACTTTGTGGCATAAATGCTAACATGTGACACTAATGAAAACATGATTAAAGAGCTTTAAATAACCCAATACAAGATCAGTAATAAATATTTGCCTTTTGGTATTGTGGTAACAGAGTTGACTTTCTAAAATTAACTCTTGGTCATTTAGATTAAAATATCTTCTCAGAGAGAGCACAGATACTTTCCAATGCTTCAGATCTTATCAGTGTGTGAGAGTGACATCTTTCCTGTAACTGACACAATTCTGAGATCATTTCATCAATTCAAATGTAGTTGCAAACCAATTTTAGGAGAAAGCTGTAGGAAACAATCAGCCCCGCCCCCATCGTTAGCCAATCCAGTCACTATTTCTCCACTATAAATTGGCCAGCTTCCTTCATTTTTGCATTTCCCTCCGCCTCCCCTTCTCAGCCGTTCGCTCCTTCCAAGGGGGGCACGCAGGGTTCGAGCCGGACTCCAAGCCACGCTCCGTCCCATTACTAGGGCTCGGGGTTCACCAAACTCCCGGCTTGCCCTCCGACAGCTCGCCAAACATGCTATTATTTGTCTTTGAGGAAGCGTGAACTTGTGAAAGCAAAATATGGTTTTGGTAACAGAGTTGATGCAAGATTTAGCGACACATTTACATTTTTTTTTTATTTTTTTTATTTACCCCCAGTTTCACAGACAAGTCCCAGACTAAATTGCATGTTTGAGCTGTCTCAGATGAACTCAAAACATGTCAGTGTTATTGTTCTGTGTTAAGATGCACACCTGTAATATTTTCTTATAAGGCGTTTTTGTAAAAGTTGCTTAAATATCTTAATTAAACTAATGCTTAGTCCTGGCTTAAGCTAAACCCTGTTTGTGAAACTGGGCCATTATGTTGTAGAGTTAAGTAAGTAAGGGCTTTTATAATTGAAATATATCAAATTTTGCCAATACAAAAGTGCTTAAATAGTTTGATTTCCATTGATAAAGGAAAAAATACATTTTGACAAGAAGAAATCATGATTTTCAGCTATTTAAGACGTTTTTGAATAAATTATTATATTCTTATGGACTGTAACATCTAGTAATTTATAACAATTAGTAAATAATAATAATAATAAATTAAAGTAATAAAAAATATAACCATTTGTAAAAAAGGCAGGACACCAAATGTACCCGCAATTATAGAATCACCCATATATTTATGTTATTTCAGTTAGTTGCTGAGGCATTATTTCTATGTGTCATTGTTAATCTAATAATTGTATTTTGTTTCATTTCAGCTTTATTTAAAGACCAAAATGACTTTTAATAGTTTTAGTAATTATAGTAAAAATGTAATGTGATTTTCTCTTTGCCCCTTTTACATATTTCTATTCTGGATTTTTTTTTAAGGTTACATTTCATTTATTTATTTATATATGTATCGTACTTTTTTCTTATATGTTGAATTTTATTTCATACCCTTATTTCTATCATTTCAGTAGGCTCATTTTAATTATTTTAGTAGTTTGGTATGCGCTTTTTCTTATTTTTGTCTTGTTAAAATATTTCTACTTACATTTTCTTTCATTCTTTGTAATTTTTGCAATTAGCTCAACAGCTTTTTGAGGATTTACTGCATGATAAAGCACATTTTATGTATGTAAAGGCCATCATAAATAAATTGATTTGAAACATTGGAAAAAGACATCAGATCTTCTTAAACAAAGTTTGCACTCAAGATTCATCAATGAACAAGGTATTCATTTTATAACAGACAGTCTTAAGTAATTAGGGTAGTAGCATATTATAAGTAAATGTTTGGACTGAGATTCAACTACACATTCAGTGCAAATAGACGCATCCTTCTGCATCCTTCCTGTTATTTACGTTACTATATATCGAGAAGATTGTACAGTGGACAACATTTCCAATGTGAGACAAGAACTTCACGCACCTGCTGGGAACTAGAATGAGCACGTAATGTCATTGAACTCATAAATAAGCAAATAAGAACATGTGTGAATGTGTTTGTCTCTCAGGCGGATCATGAGAAACTCCTGGAGCACCGGAGGAGACTGAGAGAGACTCACGAGAGACTGATCGAGAACGAGCTGATGAAGATGGAGAGAGAGTTACAGGAGGAGCAGGTGAGAGCGACGGACGATGAGAAATTAGAGAAATCAAGAGATACAGAGTCATATATTTATATCAACATTTTTACCTATTCATCTTTGGGTGTGCCTTAAGCTCACTGTGTTTTTAAAGGGGTCAGGAACTGCCATCATTTTTTATATTTAGTTTATAAATTGTTGTCATTGTTTAGACCTGTGGCGTTCAGTTGAGTTCTGGTTGAGTTAAATAAGCAGAGCTCATCTGGGCTGTTCATCATGTGACTGACTCTGTCCCGTCTGCAGACGGGTGGTGTGGAGGGTGAGATGTCGTATCTGCGCAGAGAGAGACAGATCCTGGTTCTTCAGATCGAGGCGCTGCACAGAGAGAACCAGCAGGCGTATGCAGACCTGGAGACCCAGAGAAGACAACACCAGCAGGAGATCAACAACCTCAGAGAAGAGAGTCTGCAGGTCAACATCTGTTTTAATTATAGGAGGACAACTTACAGTCAGCTTTAGAAACAGGTTTCAGGGGAGATGCCATAAAAAAAACCATCTTTGGTTCCTCAGAGAACAGTTCATAATATATCCATTATTATTCTTAGTGTGAAAAACATTTACCAATCTAATGAACATTTTGATCAATGAAATATTCCATGGATGTTAAAGTTTCTTCTATCAATGCTGACAAAGAGCCTTTATTTACAACAAGATTTAGACACAATATTTAATAAAAAAAAAGAAAAAAAAATATATACAATTAAAAAAATCTATAAATAAAAACAAATACAAGAATAATAAATACAAAATAGAAAATAATTAAAAAAAATTAAGCACAAGTACAGATATTACAGTTATATATATATATATATATACACACACAATGATCAAATTTGCCTAAATATTTAATATTCTTAAAAATGTAAAAATGTTTAGATTGGACCTGCCTGTGCAGTACTTTGGTTGGCTTTGCTCTTATTAAATGTATTGTATAAACAAACGTGGTGATATATGCTAATTAGGATTACAAATAAGCATAACATAACAAACTTCAATTCAATCAGACCGACAGCAATTATGTAAACATTCCTAATAAATAACTGACATCAGTCTCAATCTGATCCTTATACATCATATTAATAATAAATCACTGTTCCTCATAAAAACCTTCACTGTATTAAAAACAACTCTGGGCCTGTTGTCTTCTGCAGTGTTTCACTCAAACCTTGATCACCTTCTAGCAATAAAGACCTCGATTAGCTTGTTTGTTTGATTAGAGTTCGTTCGAGTTAAACTCTACAGGAAAGTGGACCTGGAGGGGCAGAGCTGAGAACCCCTGATGAAGAATATAGAATTCTATAAAGTTATGTACAGCTCTAAAATTTCCCCATACTGCCATCTGGTGGTGTTTGTGCTGGTTGTGTTTGTAGGTATTCAGGGCCTTTCGTGAGGTTCTGGAGGAACAGAGGCAGATGTCTGAGAGGAGGTACCGGAATCTGCTGTTAGACGCTATTCAGGACGCGGTTCATCTCTCCTCACAAAACCTGCAGCTCCAAGAGGAAATCCAGCAGCTCCGGAAAGGTCCCGGTCCTACTCTGTGACACATCTGATTTAAAGAGTCTCAAATTGAGTCTTCTTTAACTTAATGTCCTCGGGGGCCTCTGTGACAGGTGTTGGATAATCAGGACCAGTGTGTGAAAACAAACAGGAATGTATTGCCTTGCATTGCATAATTTGCAAATTGCAGATTTTCAAATAGCTGTATCTCAGTCAAATATTGTCCATCCTAACAAACTATGCATCAATGCAAAGCTGAATTATTCAGATTTATCTCAGTTTCCAAAAATGATCTCTTTTGACTGGTTTTTGTGGTCCAGGGTTACATATGTCTTGTTGTCTGAGGAATTTAACAAAAAAGTGATTTTAAGCCTGAAACTAAAAATATCTGTCAGTAGGAAAATTAAAGTTCTTTTCCTTTTGAATTGACTTGTTTTTTAAACATTTTATATATATATATATATATATATATATATATATAATATATAAATTATA
>JAUMHR010000064.1:4534963-4546593 GCA_032361145.1 Enteromius fasciolatus
TGCTTTCTCGGGTTTGACAAACCTGCCTTTTTGAAACAGAAAACCCAGAGTTTCCCTTATCTCAGGGTTAACTAACTTCGAGTTTTCACTTAACCTCCTTTGTGAAATAGGCCCATTATCAGTATATTTCATTGTTTACATGGAGAACATGGGTTCACCAAACCCATCTTGAGTGTTTGCTGCTAAAAAGCTCATTTTTTAGTTTCATCTGATCATAGAAGCCAGTCCTATTAGTTCCAGTCCTGTCTGACAACTGAACATGCTGGGGATTGTTTTTGGATGAGCGAGGAGAATTTCTCTTAAACCCTCCTGAACAACATGTGCTGATGTAGGGGCTGTTTGACTATTAAAGGTTTTCTAACCCTGAGACTATTTTCTGCAGTTCTCCAGCTGGGATCCTTAACCACTCAAACTCTACTCCTCGCTGAAACAGGATATTTTTTTGTTTTGTTTTGCATTATAATTATTAGGTTTTTTTGTACTTTTATTACTTACATTTTATTAAGAATTTTAATCGATATTTAAAATTCCATCCATAAAGCTCCATTATCTTTTCTTTTGTTTTGGTTAATTTTACATTTTTTGTTTTTTTTAGTTTTGTTATGTATTATATATATATATATATATATATATAGTGATAAAATTATATGGAACAGTTTTTTATTTTATTAATTTTATTTTCGTAACAATTTTAGTACCTTAAGTGTATAAAATGCTAAATGTTGCTTTGCCAACTACCTGAAATACACACAAAAATGAAGGGATGTTTTAACATAGTTTCGGGAAGAGCACGCTGTCAGCACAGCCGGTACCCCATTGACACACATTAGTATTATCGCCCACTAGCCTATTAATTATTCCTAATTTCATTTATCCGCCTCGGCATAAATACCATCGTCTCACTCTTCTCGGTATCTAGTTACGCATGATCCCGCCTTCCTCCCCTTCTCTGCCTTCTCCTTTGCACCTTCAAGGGGGGCGAACGGGACCGAGCCTCGCTCCGAGCTCTGCCCTCGCTAGGGTTACTATCAGCAGGGTTCGGGGTCCGCCGAGCTCCCGGCTCGCTCCCCAGACAGCACGCCAAATTTGCTTATTTAAATTCATGAAGAAGTGCGAATTCGTGAAACGTAAAATGCTATTTCATCTTTGTTCTTATTTCAATATATATTTTACTTCAATTTTACATTTTCAGTATTTTAAGTAAAATAAGGTTCCTTTAAATAAGAAATAAAACAACTTTTATATACATTTTTTTTTCACTAACCCTTACTTAACTTACTCACTTAAGCCTAGTCCTAGACTTAAATGTAATTCCAAACTGGTTAAACTAAAAGAAACTAGCACTGACTGATCTTACATCATGTCAGTGTCTTTGTTTGTCTCAAGATGCACACCAGTAATACTTTTTCTAAAGGCATATTTATAAAAATCACTTAAATGTCCTGATTGAACTATAAAATCGAATTCTGGTTTAGGCTAAACCCTCTCTATGAAACAGAGCCTTAATGTTCAAGTTTGAAATAATTATTTCAAATAAATCAAAATGTTTTTATGCTTTTAATTTTACTTAACTATAATATCCCTGCTTGTAACACTGTCAAACCAAACTCCTGAAAATATAAAGCCCTCAAGAACAATGCATTGCAATGATGAAGCATCAGTGAATGTTTAACATTCACAGTCAGTCAGAGAGAGCGTCTTAAACGACTGTCACTAAGTAAGTGCAGCATCTTTCACCTCCATTTCCACTGAAATGTGAAAAAACACATAAATCTGAGAGGAGAGGATGAGAATAAGATATATATAAGGAGGGAAGCGGAGGAGGCAAAGAGAGGTTAGGACACAGAGACAAGGTACAACCTCTAATGATCCAGCAGCATCTAATTACCCTGAGAGAGAGAGAGAGTCAGGGGTGGTGTGAGATAACAAGACTAGTCTGAGAGGATGAGAGAAAAGCAAAAAAAAATGTTAATTTAAATTACAAAAGAATGCTGTCCTTTTTTACCAGCAATTTAATTATCTTTCAGAGACACAGTCAAAAGACACAGGCTTATTAAAAAGCTATTTCACTGACATCCTCAAAGAGCTCTAACCACTGAGACTCTAAACACTCATGAATTCCACTGAAGCCATTAAAGAGTAGCTTTAGGCTAAAAGGAGACAGGACCGTTTTGATGTTTTTACTCTTGTGGAGGGCGAGGAAAAGCCAGAGATGGAAAGAGGGAGAAAGAGAGAGATCAGAGGAGGAGAGAAGCGTGTTCATGATCAACGGCTCATCGTCATGTGTGTCACTTCCACTCCAAGTGGGCGACAAACGGTTGAAACTACGGTTGTGCTGACACACACACACACACAAAAATCTTCTTTATCTGTACTTTTGTCTTGAGGAACATAAGCAAAGTATGTCTTGCTTTTAGAGAATGCATTAAAGAATGTATAGTATACGTGACCCTGGACAACAAAACCAGTTGTAAGTGTTCATTTTCCGAAATTGAGATTTATACATGATCTGCAAGCTTTCCATTGATGTATGATTCGGATGGATAGCGAGATACAACTATATGAAAATCTAGAATCTGAGGGTACAGAAAAATCACCTTTAAAGTTGTCCAAATGAAAATCTAATTAATGCATATTACTAAATCAAAAATTAAGTTTTAATATATTTTCTGTAATAAATTGACTAAATATCTTTATGGAACATGATCTTTACTTACTATGCTAAGGATTTTTGGCAAAAAATAAAAATCAATAGTTTTGACCCAAACAATGTATTTTTGGCTATTTCTACAAATACGCCCCAGCGACTTAAGACTGGTTTTGTGGTCCAGGGTCACATATATTTTAATGCGTTGAAAATTACACGCACATTAATTTCATATTTTCATTATGATTAACTTTTAATTTGTGTGTTATTATATACAAAAATAATCCAAAAACTGTGCAGCAGAATGCAAAAAAAAAAAAAAAGATCTCAATTGGGGGTTTAAAACTGTTTTGAATTCAATCCAGTCAAATGTGCAGAAATGAACCACTCTTAATAATGCATGATTTGCTTGTAATGCATTTCATAATACTGCGTATTTCCACAACAAAATAAATGCATTGCATCTGTGTTACTCTAGTATCATTATATTTTTTTCATATTTTCACTGACGTTAAGAATGGGTTGAGAAAGAAGAACTGTTGCCTTGACAAATAGCTAAAATAAAATATGTTTAAATAAAACAGTTTTTTTTCCTGTATTATTGCACTTTTAGCTCAAGCAATAATTTTATGGTTTAGGTTAACAACTATTCTCTCTAACCAATTGGTAATAAAACCAAAAGGTCAAGGCCAATCATTATCTAAACAGCTTTCTCTATAGACTTGCTGATAAGGCAAATGCATTATTTTATTAAGTTTTTTTTTTTGTATTATTATTATAAAGCGTATTAAGTCTTATTTTCAGAGAATGTCTCAAATTAAACTTATTTTATTTTGTGTTTAAAAACAAAATAAATGTTAATTGAAACAAATCTAAATACAATTTTCTTTAAATAAACAAAAAATTGTACTTAGGTTTATGTAAATTAAAATAATTTATAAAGAAATAAAATGAGCTTAATTTGAGATATTCTCAGATTTTTTTTTGTTTGTTTTTCTGTAGCTTTTGAATACATTTTTCATGTGATTTGTAAAGTGTGCCAAGCCTGACAGTTGTTTTTTTGTGCCCTTCTCTAGAATCATTAGCTAGTTTGAGAATCAGACAGCAGCAGCTAGTTCTCTAATGGTCATTAGACTAATAGTGACACTGATGAGGTGGTAACACACACACCTTGCTCCAGTTGGCTCTCTTCAGCTGCACCTCAGGTTTGTAGTCTTTCTTAGGCAGGAGGCCGAAGGGCAGCTGAGGAACAGCAGGTGCCCATCCACCAAACCCGCCTGGAGGGGGCGGAGGCATCCCAGGACCACCCATCGGAGGAGGTGGAGGAGGCATACCGGGCATCCCAGGTGGAGGAGGTGGAGGCGGAGGCATCCCAGGTGCTCCAGGTAAAGGAGGAGGTGGCGGTGGCATTCCAGGTGCGCCCGGTAAAGGTGGAGGAGGAGGGGGCGGAGGCATACCGGGCGCTCCGGGAAGAGGTGGAGGTGGAGGGGGCGGAGCCAGGCCAGATGCTCCAGGTAAAGGAGGCGGTGGAGGGGGCGGAACCAGGCCAGATGCTCCGGGAAGAGGTGGAGGAGGCGGTGGTGGGGGCATACCTGTCTGTCCTGATGATGGAGGAGGAACAGGAAGGCAGGCTTCACCAGGACGAGGTGGAGGTGGCACAGAGGAACCTGATTTGCCGGAGGGCGGAGCCGCAGCCATTTGTGCAGCGATGACCTTCTGTTTGGCTTCTTTAAGATCTTTTGAGAGATTCTCAATCTAAGAAACAGAAGAAATAAAGAGGTGCTCATGAACTTTAATGAATTCTTTTCCCACCAGACACAGAATAAAACGTTGTTGTTGTTGTTTTGAGGGTCAGATCTTTATTTTGATATATTGTATGTTCAGAAAATAATATAAATAAATATTCTGGGGGCCATGACGTTTCAGTGAAAATCAGCAAAATGTTGGCAATGGCTGGCAAATTTTTGTTCAAAAATGCTGGCAGGGAAAGAGTTAAGAACAATTTGAAACTTGTTATTTGTACAGAATAAAAATTTAAAAAGTGCAAATTATGACATAAACCTTCAATTGCAAGATGAAAGGAATTTTTTATCATATTTTCAAGTTTATCTCTCACAACTCAAATTATTTTTTTGTAGTTTACATTTTTATTCTGTAGTTATTGAACTTTCATTAAAACGTTTATTAGTATCAATTTAGCATTTGATTTTGACAAAGTAATACAAGTGAATTATCTCGATATAAACAGATCTTATACTATAACAGTGAAAAAAGACTAAATATATCAAATGCAAATATTGTATTTTAATAAAAATATAATAATGGATAAACATTTATTTGGAGGTAGATATAGTACAAAACATTACTATACATATATTATATTTATTGCAATATAAAAATGTGTTTAAATAATTCTTATAATTCTTTTGATTATAGTTCTATGAAATTATCAAATTGGATAAAGTAGTGTTATAGTAATGTTATTTTGTTGAGCTCCAATTTATAATTTTAATCTCTAGTTTAATTTCAGTCTTGGAATTTTTTGACACATTTTGAGAAAAAAAGAAACACAGAGGCACTTATGAACAATAATAATAATAATAATAATAATAATAATTAAAAAAAACAACACTTTTTAGAAAAAATAATATAAAGGTTAATTTGGTATTAGGGATATGTTAATATATTTATTTAAGTCTAGTGTGTAAATTGGGTCATCGTTAAACTGTGACAATCATGAACACCACAGCATGAGAGGCCTTGCTCACGATTTCTGCATAAAATGCAAAAATCTAGTTAACTGATGGAGAGAGAGAAAGACAGACAGAAGAAGGTCAGGCCAGAGTTGGAAGCACATGAGGGAGTGTCTAAATTCATGTCTAATTAGCAGCATAATTTATTTACCCAGAACTTGGCAGAACTCATTAAAAATGACCAGCCTGCTAATGTCACATCAGAGAGAGAGTATCTGAAGTAGTTCACGGGGTTCTAGCTGAAGTTTATCTGTAGGTGACGGGTTGGTTGAGCTCAGCAACTTCTCTCCGACTATATGTGGATGGACAGATGGAGTGTCCAAACATCTAAACTTCTGCTGACGGCTGTGCTTCATCTCTTTCCACTGTAATTATCTGTAGTGCCTCTGTGTTTGTTAGATAACCCGCAAACATCAGTTCTGTCCTTCCTTTTCTAATAATATCTCTCCTTCTCTCACATTTGTTTACTCTCTTCTCTGTTCATATTTCTCACGAGTCTCACAGAAACACAATCTGGTCGACTTTGCAGTTTATTCTGGTCAACAACTGCCCACTTATTTTTAGAGGGACAGATCGGTTCGTCTGGGCGCGTTACTGGAAAATGTGTGCTGAATATGCTTTTGGATTTATTGAAGCGGTCTGGTACTTTAAAATCATATGTATTTTGCCCCACTGCAGCTTTCCTGAAGGGTTAGTTCACCCCAAAATTCTGTCATTAATTACTCACCCTCGTTTCATTCCAAACCAATAACACCTTCAATCATCTTCACAACACAAATCAAGATATTTTTGATTCCAGGTCCAGAAATATAGTAAAAAAACGTCATTAAAACTATCCATGCGACATCAGTGCACAACTGAAGTTGATTCACTGATGTCACATGGATTGTTTTTAATATGTTGCTGGATCTGGGAAAATTTCAGCTGTGTTGCTGTCTGTGGAGGGTCAGATAGCTCTCTGCTTTCATCAAAAATATCTTCATCTGTGTTCAGAAGATGAATCTTGGAGATGGTCTTCAGAAGATGGTCTTATGGGTTTGGAACGACATGAGGGTGAGTAATTAATTAAAGAATTTTCATTCCAGGGTGACCTAAATAACCCTTTAATATAAGATTTCAGACACATTACCCTTTAAAAAAACTGGGTTAAATACAACCCAGTGCTGAGTAAAATATGGACAAACCCAGTGTTTGAGTTGCTTTCAACAAACAGCTGGTTTAATTCAACCTTCTGGGCAGTAACACAACTTCTACTCAGTATTATTAGAGTGAAAAAAAAGATGTTAACACATTTTTTGATAAACTGACAACTATTGATTGAAAAAAATAATAATAATAATAATAATAAAATCTAGATTAATAATATTTAAAAACTAATCTGTTAAAGTCATGTTATTCTCTGCATTTTTATTGGATGAACATAATATTTTTTGCTACCTTGCGTCATTTTTCAAATGTAAGAATTGTTCTTTAAAATAATATAAAAATCTCCCCCATGATCTATAATAATTATTATTGTACATCTAAAATCATATATACACTGTAGTAAATGTGGAGTACTAATTATAAAATCAAAATTCCTTGTAAAAAAAAAAATATATATATATCATTATAAATAGGTGTAAAATAAAATAAATACATGCACGCATGTATTACTCCCTTACAGAAAAATGGTTAAAGCTGTTGGAAAGTCAAAGAAATTCTACTGTTTTATTTTTTCTTTTGCAGAAACAAAAAATGTTACTGTATATTTAAAATGTTTGTAAAGTATTTGCAAAATGTATTTGTTGTAACTTCTGCTTTTGGAAAACCCAGAAATGTGAAAAGATTAATTGCCTTTAAATCAAATTTAAACACGCAAAAAGTCCCTAAGTTTACACCACTGGCTGAGCCCCAAATTTCTGCCTTTCAACCAAAGCTGGTAATACAGAAACGGCACATTTCTCCTCAATATGACATCATTTCCAGTCTCGTACCTTGTCTTTGAGTTGGCTGATTTCTGACTGCAAGCCCTGGTTCTCTTTCTCCTGATCAGTCTTCTCTTTCCCCAGCTTCTCTTTCTCCTTGCTCAGATCCAGAACCTTTAGCTCATAATCGGCCTCCAACTTCTTCAGCTCCACCTGCAGCTCGTGACGGGCCGTCAACTCTGCATCCAGCTGCAAAGAACACAGCATCCATCATCATCAGAACATGTGCGTAAACCACCAGTATGTGCAGAAAGGTCACAAAACACATTTACGACAAAAAAAAGTTTGAGATCTTTACATTTGTAGTCTCTTCTCACCAAGATTACATCTGATTAAAATGCTCACATTATTGGTTATGAGAGGTTGTTGCAGACGTTGTGTGATGCTAAACTGAGGTGATGGGTCATTTTTATTTAAAGAAGTGTTTGTGAGCTTTTAAAAGGTCAAAAGCAGCAACTAGCGGTAAACAAAGAATATGAATTTCATTCCGACCACTGCAAAAAGTTTTAACTGGTCTGGACGGGCAGTATGCTAATGTTTCATTTTCATTTCAACATGACTCTTCTCAATGATTCAGAGGCGACTTTTTTTTTTTCAGATTTCAGATTTAAAACTTTGCAGGATTAACTTTAAATGACAGTAAAAACAGTAATACTGTGCAATATTATTATGATTAAAATAACAGTATTCTGTGCAAATGCATCGTAAAATGCGATTAATTCCTATGATTCATAGCTGAACTTTCAACATCATCACAAATCATTTTAATATGATGATTTTGCTGCTTAAGTAACATTTTTTATTTTTTATCAATGCTAAAACAAGCACTGAACATTGATTTTTGCGTTTATTTAAGTTCAGTTAATGTTTTTTTTGAACAGTGGTGGAAACTGTATGGGGCCCTTAAAAATAAAACCAAAAATATGCTAAAAGCATTTCAAACCGCAATATGCTGCTACAGCCCATCACAGGATCTCATTACCCTGCATGTATAATTCTACGCGTGTCATCCAGAAGGTCAAGCGCGTCGCATGCAGAATCTCAAGCAGGGCAGTGTGTTTGTAAACTGTGCAGAGTATATACTGAAAAAACTAGCATGAATCTTCGTTTGACCAAAGTGATATATTGTGTTATCAATAAAGTCTCAGGTGACCCGTGTTTACACAGTGACCCTCAGTTTATCATTATAAAAGGTGGGTTGTTGTTGTTGTCGTCAGTGCGGGCGACTCAGAGGACAGATTCAAGAACAAATCTGAGCCGAAATGAAGCCTCTGTGGATTTTAGTATTCACCTCACAAACTTCCACAAAAACTGTCCTTCTGCCTCACACAGACAGACGTTGACAATTTCCGGTGACATTGACGACGGGTGTTTGCAAGCCAGACATGCAATTACGTGACAGCAGCGGAAATGGAAGGGTCACATGCGCGCACATACACACACACGCTTTCTCCATGTGTTAGTAATGAGAGTCGTTTGCTGTCGCTCTTCTGACGACACACTGCTATTACTCTGAATTAGTAAGGGAAGGAGGGGAAGAGAGAGGAAGAGTAAACACTCGCCTGACAAGCCCGATAGCAAACACACACACACACACACAAATGCATAAGTAAAGCAGAGAGCATTGCAGTGTTTACTTTACTTACTCAAGTATAAATCTCAGGTGACTTGTCAAGAATGTGTCAAGGTCACATTACACTCCCCCCACCCTCCACATCAACCCATTTTGCTCAAAAAAAATCTATTTATTAAAGATTCATTGCTTTATATGTAATTAATTTGTATTTATTATTTTTACTTGCTGCACCGCATTCCAGCTTATAAAAAAAGATTGTAAGTAAGATGTCAAATTATATACGTGTGTGTGTATACATATACAGTATATGTATAATACATTTGTACACACACACACGCACATTAAATTCATATACACATATATTTAGACATATATTAATATAGAGAACTTCATTGCCTAATTGTAGTGATCTAAACATTATTAATTTTCATTGCTATAACAACAAAAAAACATTCATTATTAATATTTAAACATAATGGCAGATTTTGCTGCATTGTATTTAATTCATGATTTTCATCTATCCATATGTACATCTTTTTATAACATTGGTCAGTTGCAAACATTAAAATTAAAATAAAGAAAGATGAATTTATGATGATGAGAATTTTAAGGATAAATGTGTTTGTCATGAAAAAGAAACCATGGTCAATTTGTGGTGGTAAATAAAAAATAATCAAAACCTTAATAAATGGCTTAATAATCTGCTTTTAAATTGCAATTCAGTAGCAAAACACTGTATCTACGTTTAATCACATTATGTGAGAGGCATAAACGATGCATCATGGTAATGAGAATTTGAGGGTTATTTTGACTAAAATAATAATAATAAAACATGTCACAAAGAAAAAAAAAGGTACTAACATTTATATATTTATTTGTGAATTTGGGAGTGAAATATGACCTTACGTGTTTTTTGAGAAACCCGCAGAAGACACACACAACAGTACACGCATTCAGATAAAGCCACACGCACACAGGGTAATTGTAGACTGTGTTTGGTGAGTTTACAGGGAAGATGTCAGGAAGAGACAGGAAATCTCCGTTCTGCTCGTCTCACCTCCCAAATTACACATCTGTCAACTGACAGGCGCGCTGAGACAGCGGGGGGCGTCTGGGAGCAGCGGCTGTGTGTGAGTAGATCTGCTGATGTTGATCGATATTGGAGGGCCATTCGATGTATTTCAGCAGACAATGATTTGGTTTAAATCTGTGTGTCATTCTTACAAGCTAAAGCGTGTGTTTGTCCGAGTCAATACCTTCTTTTCCAGCTCCGTGGCCTTAGCTTCACTGATTTCCACTTTGGTTTGATCAACCATGTTATCTAGAAAGAAAGAGAGACAGGCAGCGATTGAATAGATGTTTTAGAGGTGTGTGTGTGTGTGTGTGTGTGTATAAAGTGCCCTTCACTGCGACGAGTCTCTTTTCCTCCTGTGATCCGTGCTCTGATTACTGAACGATCTAATTAAAATCTGCTGCTCGCTCCGTCCCATCTCAAACTCACGCTAAAATAAGAAACCCAAAAGCGTCTTTGAAAATCACCACACAAAGGGCAGCATACATTTATACATCTAAAGCTCCTGGAAAACTCTTCTGTGTCTGTTCTCAAACCCTAAAGTCTCTCTGAACTCCAGATCAATATCTCTCACGTGTGTTGGTGTTACAAACCAAAAAGAGTCAAAGTTTAGTTTAACCGGGGAGTCAGGGAGAGGGTCAGCGCTGATGTCAGCAGCCAATGGGAGGGGTTTCCGGTGAGATATGATAATGAGATCACAGGTGGTGGAGAGGATGAAAGCAAAAAATAAAGTACAAAAGGAAATGCACAAAGAAGTTGGCAATTTGAAAGAATGTAGCAGTAGAGAGCAAAGCATGGAAGTTGAATTGGAATTAAGCAGGAAAGACAGGAAGTATGGAATGATGTTTGAAAGGATATTCAGAAGGAAGTACAAAGAATATGGAAGTTAAGAAGGAAGTTTGAAAGGACATTCTGAAGTATAGAGCTTGGTATGGAAGTTCAAAAAGAAATAAGGATGTGTAGCAGGAAGGATGGAAGAGCAAGGTCAAAGGAAGCAAGACAGAAAGAATAGAAGTATGGAAAGAGGTTTGAAAGGAAGTTCACAAGGAAAGATGAAATAAAAAGCAAGAAAGGAAGTTCCTATAGAAGAATGTAAGGTCTGGAGATAAGCTTGGAAGGAGAGAGGGAAGTATGGAAATAGGTTTTAGAAGAAATGAAATTTGAAAGGATGTTTAGAAGTACAGAGTTGGAAAGGAAAGATGAGAAGTACTGGAAATACTGAAGTAGAATGGAAAGAAGGAAGTACAGAAGAGAGTAGGAATAGAAGTCAGAAGTATAGAAGAAAGAGTGCATGGGAGCACACAGGGATGTACAGAATTACAACAGGTGGGCTGAAAGTATGGATGTTATGGCGCTTTTCCACTACACAGTACTGGCTCGCCTCGGCTCAGCTCGACTCGACTCTGTTTGGTTTTCCACTGTGTAAAAGTTGTACCTGTACCGGCTTCCAGGTACTTTCTTTCGTACCACCTCCGGCGAGGTTCCATACTAAGGCGATACTAAAATGTGACGTGAAAACACCGCAGACTGCTGATTGATCAGAGAGAATCGTCACTATTCACTGCGTCATCATTGCACGCGCCAGCAATAGTATCCAGAATAAAAAGTTTGGCCA
>JAUMHR010000064.1:4559896-4571165 GCA_032361145.1 Enteromius fasciolatus
AAACCTTCGGCCCAGTCTGAGGTCCTGAGCACTCTGGAGAAGGTTTTGGTTCAGGATATCCCTGTACTTGGCCACATCAATCTTTCCCTCGATTGCAACTGTCCTGTCTGAAAAACACCCCACAGCATGATGCTGATCTTTGGGTTCTTCTTTACCTCTCTCACCAAGGCTCTCCCCTGATAGCTCAGTTCTAGGAAGGGTTCTGGTCGTCCCAAATGTCTTTCATTTAAGGATTATGAAGGCCACTGTGCTCTTAGCTACTGTAAGTAGTCAATATGGGATGCTGTGTGTGCATTCATGATTGATGAAAAAAAATTTATTTTAGCAAATGTCTGCAATATAACAAAGAGTGAAAAATTTAAGGGGATCTGAATACTTTGCACACCCACTGTACGTCCCTGATATTTGTTAGAAAATGGTAATTCTTGTTTTTATGTATTAGGCCTTTCAAAAAAGAAAAAGAAAAACATGATGGGGGAATGGGGACAAATATTATGCACAGCAGAGTCAATTTTAATTCAAAATTGTACATAGAAATTAGTTAGTGACTTTATAATTTTTTTTATTTTCCTGGTGTATAGTTCAGCCTGTAATTTAGACAACAGAACATTCTATTGCATGTTCTAAAATAAAATAAAACAAAATTAGAGGGATGGGTATACTATGCACAGAAGAGTACATTTAAATTACTTTTTTTAAATTAAAAGTTACAATTAATTTTCTCTGTTTATTTTTCTTTCTCCTGGCATATAGTGCATATAATATCATTTAGCATTTTCTGTTTCGCTGTAAAATAAAATAAAATAAAATTAGGGTGACTGGGGACAAATAATAAACACAGAAGAGTACATTTCAATTTAAAACTGTATAGAAAAATAAATGAGTAATGTTTTATCTAAAAGTTATAATTTATTTATTTATTTATTTTTTCTCCTGGCATATAGTGCATATAATATCAATTTTATTTCATTTTATAATAATGTTAAAATAAAATAAAAATACAGTTCTTCCTCGCAAACCTTTATTTAATTTCTAAGCGAAGCGCGCCACCTGCTGGTAAGAATAAGACCCGTCGCTGTGTATTTGTGTGTTTCAAAGCACATTCAGGGTAGGAAAACCTCATTTAGACTTGCCTGCTCGATTCTGACTTATCCCATTAACAGGTAAAAGCAGAACGGATCCTGATGAATTCATGCTGGCTAAGGCACATTAGGAGACGTTTCATTTTGCTCATCTTTCCAATATCATTAAGTTTAACGGCAGACTTCAGAAACACCGGAGAGAAGCTGCTGACGGCTGACTAAATCAGTGTTATTCAGCGGTGTGTGTAATTAACAGGCCTCGGACGGTTATGGGTGTGTGTGTCATAAAGAGACAAAAAAAAAGAAAAGCTCTTTCTAGATAGTCTGTGCATCCATTTCTTTCTTTAAGCGAATGCAGAATACTTCCTCCAGCTCTGCAGAAATCAGTCTGATATTGTCCTCAGTCAGTCAGTCACGGCGTGTTTCTTTGTGAATGTGCTGACTCAAGCCATCCCAGTTTCACACTGAGTCATTATCATCTACTGCACACACTCCAATTTACCCAAACTCTAGTCTAAATCCCACCAGCGAGTAAAAAAACCCAAGGAAATATCAGGGGCCCGTGACACTGAAGGGCCCGGACTGACAGAAGGTATGGTAACGATGGTTTGTTGTGAAGTAATGAGGACATTCTCTGTCACGCAGAGCTTTCCACACACAGACACTTCTATTGTCTTTATGACTGCAGATTAACCCACAGACTAACGCTATAGGTTTTTAGAAATCTCGTTACTCATTAGGAAGCTGTTTCTCTGTTGAGAACAGGGAAATAAACAGTGTTTATGATGCTGAGTGCAGGAACAATTGGCCTACAATAGTTTTCTTGTTTTAAGTGAATAAAAGCACAAATACCCGATAGGAAATATTGATGTATGTATGTATATATAGATATACAACAGATAACCCAGGGTTCTTTTATTTTCAAAAATCAAATTATTATTTTTATTATTTATTTTTTATTATGTTATCATGTTTTTGTTAACCCTATTAACTGCAGTGCACAGTAAAAAAAGATGATTTTTCATTTATTTTTATAATTTAATTATTTAAAACATTTCCCCCAGGTTGAAATAATATTGTATATATATGAATATATAATTTTTCCATTTAATTTTCTTATTTAAACAATCATTTATTTAAATAATTAAAAATATATATTTTTAACACTTCTGTGTTGATTCTGTGTTTATTAAACAAATGGGTTTTTATTCTTCTTTTTCTTTCTTCTAAACTATAAATCCACCGAGTGCATGTTTAATTCAAGACATATCTGCAGTGCTCGTCCATGTCTCCTGTAACCCATCCTAATTGTAATTTATGTAATGATATTCACTTGATTTATCTGCATATTCCAGGTAACGGTTAATAACGCAAAACTGCATATTAAATAAATATCAAGCAGCTCATGTGCAATTTAGTGTGAACTCCAGAGGAGAAGAAAGCTTTTCTTTCTGAAGGTAAAGCACTTTCTCTCAGCTGCCCTTCATAAAACCCTTTTAAGAGTTCCAGGCCCTTTTCCTAGTTAAAAGTTTCTCTTAGATGTGGACATTTTCAACAAAGTTGTCCTCAAAAGTGTAGCTAGGTCAGAAACTCTCTCTCTCTCTCTCACACACACACACACTGATCAGAATCTGCTTTTTTTGAGGACTGTATCTTATTATACCTCAAAACAGTTAGATATTTGTGTCATGGCCATTGGTTACTCTCAGTCTTCGCGAGCTGCTGGGAAAGGCTCTTGAGGAAAGAGACACATCCATTTGTCTTGGTTTCATATTATAGGCCCGGCGTCGGTCTTATCGAGTCGCACCTGATTCCCTGCGTCTGTCATCACGGCTTTAGCGCATCGGATGCGGATTAAGACAGATATCAGATTGATTAATATCTCCGCTGGCGCTGACGTCTTACGTAACTTCGGGAGAATAAAATAACTGTCAGACAAACATAGATAAATGATTCAAGCTCAGGGTGGAAGTCAGACTAACTACTGCTGGACTCATTTAGCTGCTGTGTCTCACAGGACACAACCTCAAACCTTTAGCTCAGATCTTTGAAGGAACAATTCAGCACTAAAACTATTATCCTGCCATTATTTACCGAATAGAAAAACTATTAGAAGTCCTTGTTAATTGAAATTAAGACTGAATCTTTAGATGGAAAAACTTGGCAACTACTGGAAATAAAATAAGATGAGGTACTAAAATTACTAAACTAAAAATAAATAAAGTTGAATATAAATAATCAAAAACAAATTGTAAAAAAGAATAAAAATTACAAAGTTGCATAAAAGTACATAAAATTAAAATGAAACTTAAAAATCTAAAAATAAAAGCTTATTCAAACAGTATAAACACATAGTATTAATAAATACTATTATTTCAAAAAAATGGAAACAAAATGACTTAAAATATAAACTGAAAATATACTAAATAAAAGCTCATGAAATATATTAATAAATACTTATACATATGAACTAAAACACAAACAAAATTACTAAAAGTAAATTAAATTAAACAGAAAATATATAAGTAAAAGATTTCAAATATTAATAAATACTATAAATAAATAATAATGATTGGAAATGTTGCCTAGTAAAACATTCTAAAAATAACAACAAACGTATTAAAATTAAAATTCAAAAAAATCAGGAAATATACAACACACACACACACACACACACACACACACACAAAATACTAAATTACTGAAAAACCTAAATAACTAAATAACAAAAGCATATATATTTAAAGTAGTAAAAGTACATATTACAAAAACCAAGTAAAATATTAAAATACAGAAATATAAGCTTTTTCAAAATATTATATAATAAAAATTATATAAATAATATAAAATAAAAAATGTAAAGGTTATTTTGGAATTGAAAGCTAATAATTTAGTGTTTATGTCATATGTGTTAAAAAACACACACACAAGGATGAGTAAATGATGGCATGAGGATGAAGACCACTAGACCGTACCTGTGAGACGATCTGCATGTCACCACAAGCTCATCCGGTCAACCACGATCAATATCAGCACATTGTCTAGACAGAGACGGCCATGAACATGAGATTTAATCATGGTTCAACATCGTACAAGAAAATAATTTCTTACATAACGCACACGACTCGTGGTAAACCGTATATTGACAGAAAAGGCCGTGCAGAAGTACAAAACAGTCATTATACACAGACGGATCGATCACACGGCTGAGTTGGGCTTCAGTCCGCCACCGGTTCTCAAGCGGGTCATTTGTAGGAGCTGCGGGCCTCTCGCAGTGAGCGGTCGTAAGGCATGGAGGCGAAGAAAGAGTTCCTCAGCTGACAGTTGATGAAGAACACGATGAGGAGGACCAGCAGGAAGAGCACCAGGCACATCACCACATACGTGGCCAGGTCCGGTTTGTCAGGCTCACCCTCTCTCAGAGTGCTCCCGCGGCCCGTGGGCTTCAGGAGGGCCGACACGCTCACGGGCCCATGGGACACGTTCAGCGGCGCCGGTGTGTGTGTGTTACTCATCAGATCGAAGTCTCGCGCTGCTGCCGTGGAGTTCAACAGCATCTGTCTCAGCATGATGAATCTAGACTGAAACAGACCAATATTCATTCATTCACTGTGCAGTGTAATTCATATCTCTCTTATGTACATAAAACGTACTATTACTGCATTAGGTTATGCATAAGTGACATTGGGGCTAGTTGTCACGGGTCTGTATGTCAGTTATATCAGTCAGATTATACAGATGCTTGTTTTTTAGTCCTGAGAGTATAAAATCATTTTATTCTCTAAAATACGAACCTATATGAATATCATATCTGTTGAGTGAACTGAACACATCAAATCCATATGGGCATATCATTAAGACAAAATTGATTAGATAATAAAGGCATATTTGAACTGAAACATTGAATGTGTTCTCAGAATGTACACTGCAGGTTGGGGCAAGTTGTCACATGATATTTATTTACTGCTTTATTTATTGTATCATCATCATATTATTATTAAATCAGTTGGAGAAAAACTGATCACATTAAAACCACACTAGCATATAATTAAGGAAGAAATCATTCTATAATAAAGATATGTTTGAAATGAAACATTAAATACGTTAAAACATGTTCTCAGGAACAGAGTATTGTACATACAAGGGGCAAGTTGTCACATTTTATTTATTTAACTGCTGTTTTGGGAAGTTAATTCAATAAGCCTGCTTTTTTACTGACTAATTAAAACCAAATCACAATAAATCAAGAGATGAGTCACTAATTAAGACAAAATTCCCCATATAAATAAGGTAGACTTGAAATGGAACGCTGAACTGATTTTCTGGACAAGAGTATTTTAGATATAACGCAGGTTGTGACAACTTACCCCATATCATGTGACAGCATGTTTAACGTGTGTTCAATGAACCGTGTCTTTTATCCAAACAACATATATGTTTAATGTATGTTTACTTTCATAACAATAAACCTAATAAGCTTGTAAGTGGCATGTAACCCCGGGTGCCCTCTACGTGTAACTTTATTTATGTAAATACGCCTTTGCGCGCATGATCGAGCTCTGGAATAAAAACACAATTCACTGAAAGTGTCTCAGATGCGCGTTCGGTGTCTGTTGCGCTTATTTCAGAGGTTTCAGGGTTTCGCTTACCGTCTGTGCGCCGCGGACAGCAGGGCGAGGAGGACGCGGCGCGTCGTTGCGTTCGCATTCCACGAACTCCTCAAGACCACCAGACCTCCAACACACCTCAGACAGGGGCTATGATCATCGGCACTACATCCATAGATGGCTCAATCAGTTTATCCATGTCCCACTGTTTGCTTTTCCATAGATTTATGCGCCAGCGGAGAGAGAAGTGCTCTCCAATCACACCAACGGATCCAAATGTCTCCAAATAAACGCGCAGTGAAGGTCAATAACAGCGCATGACGGGTCTCAGTATCCTTGCACACACACAATCACTCGTTTCCGACAGGTTTCCATGGTTTGGAGCGGCGCCCGTCTACCCAACATCCCGTCGCATGTTTATATCCAGGGAAAGTGGCTTTCCACACGCACACCCGTCATCCGAGACCTAAGGTAACTGGGGTCGATCGATCCGGTTCGGCTGGAGAGAAAGAGTATTTAGGAACAAATAAAAGAAACATAGAAACGTAGTGTACACGAGCAGTTCTCTGTGCGCAATGGAGACGGAGACGCGCGTATGTCTCTCTCCCTCGTTCTCCTCAGACAGACTCTTTAATTTGAGGCAAAGTGAGTGGAAGAGTTTCAGGAGGGTGCGGAATGTCTCAGAGAGGTTTTACCAGGAGAGAGAGAAACATGCAGCCTATCAGGTGAACCAGCCATTTAAAGGGACCACTTGAGTTGATGCTGATGTCATTAACCCTCGGTTTTGTTCTGTCATTTTAGGCCGGAAAATGAAAATGTATGGTAATGTTAAAAATTGCTACTTTATCGGAATGGTACGAAACTAGATGAGTTTTATGGCTGTCGCTATATGTGACCAATAAATAAATAAATAAAAGAAATAATAATAATATTAAAAGAAATAAAAATAATATGTGTCTCCAAAATAACCACTATTGGAAAAGAATGGGAAATATGTACAAATTTAAAGATTTGTGTGTGTGTGTGTGTACAATATACAAATAATTCATAATGCAGAAAAAATGTGCACAACAATGGGGGGGGGGGGGTGCTCCAAAATATCAGTAGTGAAAAATAGACACCCACAGATAGTGTGAATGTAATACAAAGCATGTTTCTGCAAATGCTTGAAATAAAATCAATAATTCAGCCACGATGCAGTAAAAACACAGACAACGATGAAGGGGTTACACTCTAAACCATCAAGAGTGCAAAACACTCACTCACAAACACACAACACACTGTTATTCACTTACTCGTCTGGTTGTAACAATATTGCAAAACTGAAAAGAACCCAGAGGTTGAAATCAGATGGATTAATCTCTGATAAATCATTGCTGTTCATTTTTGTTGCAATTTTTCTTTTTACTTCTATGTTATGTGTAATAAAATGTCTTTCGCTGTGCTCAGGTTTGGCAGTAGTAAAATGATTAAGAACAATCACTGACATTTCAAACCAACATTTCAAAGAAACAACAACAACCTAAACCTTAACATTGTCTAAATACATATCCAAATACACAACTTAATAATAATAATAATAATAATTATTGTCTACAGGCCTTTTATATAAAGCATAACTATAAAGGAGTGGCTAAAAATAAATACATTTTCCTCCTTAACTCCAACCAGATGGCACAAATTTGACTTTAAAAATGGGATTTTAAAGGCATTGTCTTTATTTTGATTTGAAATACTGCAATAATTGAAAAGTAATTTGAAATATTAGAAAAAAATATTTTTAATGGAAAACACTGATCTAAATATTTATCCATCCATGAAATTCTATTAAAACACAAAATAAAAAAAATAAAAAAGTACATTATTGAACAAAAATACATCACATTGATTGTATACAGACAAAAAAGTTACATTTCAGGTCTCATAACAACACAAGTTTCTTCTCTGAAATAAACCTGGCATAGCCTACTGTACATAATGTGCCGGTGTAATCATCAGTTCCTCTAATTAGCCTAACTGACACATTTATACAAGTTTTCTTAGGACTGCTGCGTGATGTTCAACTAAAGTCTCTCAATGAAGCCATGCTGATTACTGTCAAAACTCATTAATATTAATGTATTTAAGCCTGAGGACACACCCTCCTTGTGGTAATCACCACTGAAGAACATCATATCACAGCTCAGAGGTTAAACAGCTCATCAATATTCATCAGCACCTGTCTAGAATTAGCATTGCATACATGGGGTTGAACGGAGCAATCAGGACAGAGTCACATTGTTTGGGTGACCCCGTTAAAGTGAACAGACGGGCCGACCCTAAAATGTCATTTAGACACAAAAGTGTTTATGCAGCAGTAAAGAAGTGCTCACACCAAGGACAGTAACTATGATAAAGTTTCATTTCTGAATTAAACACCTACTTTACCACATCCAATCAGTTCCTAGTAGAAAAAAACAGCCACACCCCCTAGTTTACTCATTCTGTTGTTTTTCCAATAGGTTTGCTTTTATTTAGATATTTGATGTTATAAAAGATTGTGTACTTGTGATTGAATCTGAATCTTTGGAGAGACTTTGATGGAGCAGCTTTGTCTCATGGTCACTACTGAGCAGACTTTGGCTCCAAATAACATCACTGGCGCAAGATGACAGTGGCCATACCTGGTATGCTTTGGCTTTACTTTTTTACTATAGTAGAAGGAAATAGAGACGTATCATCCGTATTTTTTACAGTCGACAGTCAGATGCAGTTTTGAATGCATAGGATTTTTTAATTGCTTATATGAAAATTAAAAACTGCTTTTCATGTTCAAATCAGCGTTTTGTTTTTGGGGCTCTTTAAAACCCCAGTACACTTAAGAAATAGAAAATAAAAAGACTTTTTGAGAAAACTACGCTTTAAACGCTTAGCCTGCAATTTGCATAAAACTAAAGTCCTTTGAGAGTCTGTGTGTAGAAGACAAAAGCTTTCTCAATCTGTCTGTCCCAATCTGAATAGAACTATAATAAGCTTCTCCACTGTGTTACTGTGTCATTATTACTTGTGTGCAAATCACACAAATGTGAAAATAGCGCACCCAGGAATCCTTAGCATTTACAAAGCACATCTCACCATTAACCTAAAGGGGTCATGAACATAAAATTTCCTTTATGTAAAAACTTTATGTAAATACTCAAGTAGTTATTGTTTGTCTAAAAACAACTTTTATTGAAAAAAGTCTGCCAAAATGAGAGCCTGTGGAATGTGTCACGTTATGATGTAATAGTGTGGCTAAACACACCTCCACAAAGGAAGAGCAACGCCTGCTCCTACATCGCTGCCTGTTTAGCCCCACCCACCAATTTACGCACATAGTGTAAATAACGAGAGAGACAAATGCAGGTCTATGCAGACACAACACAATCAAGATGGCTCCGAAGACAACAGGATGCTGTCAAGTTGTGGAAAAACAGCTTCATCCAAATAGTGGATGAACTTTATTTCCAAAGACGTTCCAGACTGCATCAGTAAGAACTTGATTCTTAGTACAATCAAGTGTGAGTAACTGTTTTTATTACACGGAAATTACGCTGTGTTTTACTCATCTTAACATTATCCTAGGTGTATGTATCTTTCAGATGAATCCAGTCAGAGCTATCTTAAAAACTGTCCTGAAACTTCTCAGCTCTATCACTGCAGTTGGTGAGGTGCCCAAAACCTCCTGGGGGTGAATTAAGGCCTCCTGTAACGCATCCATGCGTTTTTTCAAAGATAAATATTCCTATTTTGAACGTATTAAACACTTCTTTCTTACTTCTGCTGACTCTGGTAAGCAGAAGTATTCTGTCAGATGATGTAGAGCGTTATGTGCCACAGCGCACACAAGTCTCTGGGAATTGTAGGAGCAAATGAAGACCAGCCTCCTTTTGGCTTGAATCGACATTTTCTAATATTTTCCTTTACAAATCCTTGGTTTTGGTGCTTCTAATTCATGACTGACATTTTGTTTTGTTCTTACGTCATCCGCCGGGACTGCTTCCGGTTACCACAGCCAAAATATGGATATTTATCTTTAAAAAGCACGTGCATGCACTACAGGAGGCCTTTGTGAAGCGCTGTGTGATGTTTTATTACAGATGCATGTATTTTATATAATGTCTTCTGAGCCGTAAACACCCGCTTAGTCCCATGAGTAGGCTTGGAGGGGTCTGAATTGTTTTTAATATAACTCCAATTGGATCCATCTGAAAGTAGACGGTCATATTAGGACGCTTAGAAGGTAAGTAAAACACAGCTGAATTTTCATTTTAGGGTGAACTGACCCTTTAAACACATTATTTGATAGGTGCTGAGTATTTTAATCTAAATCACAGCAGTGATTTGTGAGGAATGTCAACAACAACTGTTAGCCAATGATAACTGGGCATCTACGAATGCAAAAAATAAACCAAAACACCCTCAAAAGGTTCTCGATTGGCCACATTTTGTGGTCCTAACTGGCTCTATTATTTCCCTGTAAATAAAGTGGAAACATTTGGGAAAAAGCTGTCACGCTTTCAGCTTGAAAACATGCCAGTCTGCATTAGATGACCAGGTTAATGTGCTCTAGGAAGACTTTGTCACCTCATGTAAGCATCTTACACAGCAACGCTTCGCCAAAAGTGCAAAAATCTCCCCGCCGCAGCTGAGCATAAATATCCTCCGGTGGTATTTGCCTCCGCTGGAAGGGAAGAACGTAGATGTAATTGCGGCGGGCTAAGGAGATTATAATTGCTTTGCAACTGACACTTTTCCTCTAAAGGGCCCATTTTGCCACCGGGAACCTTCCTGCCTCCCCCACCACAACACTGACCCATTTTTCTGTTCTTGCGCTGTCCAATTCAATCTACCTCTAATCCACTCGCTGACAAACTAAGTCGCTCGCCTTTATGAAATTCCACCTGGAGGGCTGTTATGATTGTAGAGATAGAGTGGACATGTACGGGACGCAAGTGAGAAAGAGAAAAGAATTGTAAGGGAGTATTTTTAGACCACCAAACAACATCTCTTTGTTCACCCTCATTAGTATCTGGCCTGGCAATAGAATTTCGCACATATATGTTAAGAAAAAGATACCATTCTTTCCCTCGCTTCTCTCATGCTACAGGTTCTGAATGTAATTAACCATGAAAGACGTAAAATCACACTTGAGGACAACGACGCTCCATTACAAGAGGCGATGAGCAATCTTCCTCCTACGTTCCCGCTGATGACAGGAGCATGTTCTCGGCAGGGGAGACACAGGGTAATGGGAGATAAGTCTTCCCGCCAAAGGCCTGCTGACGCATTGGACGGCAGCCACACGAGGCTCGCTAACGAAGATCCGCGATTCATCATGTCAAGCTCTGGGTCTTTTCGAGTTTTCGTGAAGTTAGCATCCCGCTGCCGTTTGTGGCTGGGTCACATGTTATGAGCACACACAAGCTGAAGCGGGGAATGTCTGGAAAGAAATATTTATGTTGAGGTGTGCCACCATGGAATTAGTTACACTATATTACCAAAAGTTTTCGCTCACCCATTCAAATGATCAGAATCAGGTGTGCTAATCACTTGGCCTGG
>JAUMHR010000064.1:4644970-4655612 GCA_032361145.1 Enteromius fasciolatus
TAAGTTTTTATCGATACCCGCCAAAATGATTTTTAACCCGCATTTGGCGGGTTGGCGGGTGTTAATTTCGAGCCCTGAGTGTAACATTGGTTATGCTTTGGTTCACAGACATAATCGTTGCCTGGGTTGTGTAGACGATGTATGTGTGGAGGAGAGCTATCAGGGGCGAGACCCTTTTGTGGTAGGGGCGTGTTTTCATAGTGATTTCATAGATCAACACTGGCTTCCAGAAATGGCTTACCGTGCCTTCAGTTAAATACCATAACCTTCAGTGGATCCCTAATTTATCAGCACATAGACCGCTGACAGACACGGCTTTCAAACACTTCTGTGTGGGTCGGTGTGAGCGCTCAAATCATCACAGGAAATTTACGGTTTTTTAAATTTCAAAACCAAATGGTAGTCTGTACCTTTGGCAATACCTTGTTCAACAGTTTGTGACAGAATGTCAAGTGCTGCCGGGAGCGTGATGGTTAAAGCACTAGGCTGCTTACAGGAACACTGCAGGTCCAATCCAATATTTCATCCCTGGACAAGACATTAAAATACAGGATTAGAGAAAGTCATGGCAGCTATGCTGTAAATTGCATGGATAACAATCAATAGTTAATTATAAAGCACCAGATAAATATTTCAAACTCTATTTTACAGTCTGTCTGTAGCAATAATATTGATTTGAGTATAAAATGTGTAGCTGAATTTATTAGAATTGCACAATGAGTAACAATAAACAGCCATATATTAAGAAAATATAATCAGCTACGTTTAGATTTCTTTTGACCTAACATGTTTATCATACTGATTAACAATTATTTTAATGTAAATACAAAGAGTAAGTGGATATAGTCTGTTCTATTTGTTGTAATTAGCAAAATGAAGTGCATTAAACATTACCTTGGGTTTGCCAAACTGGGCTCATGAAGGAACTGCAGGGGATTTAATGAAAACTGATAATTCATAAAATATGTTCATAATAAGCCATATACAAAATAAATAATCTGAAAATAACAGCAGTCATAATAAAACACTTAAGGGAAAAAATATATATATTTGTTTACCTGCATGTTTACCAGTGTGAGAAAACTGTGAACATGCAGATGTAATACCTAATAAATAAAATAAAAATATTTTAAAGATATTAAAAGTAAAAAAGAACAGATGACACAAAAATTTTTGAATTTGTACATTTGAATTTGTTCGAAAGAAAAACTGGAAGACTTTCTGAGTACATATAAGCGGTAGACTTTTTTTAGAAAGGAACATTAAAATACATAATCTATACCCAGTTTTATATATATTTATGAACATATGAGGAGTTATAGTCACTAGGGTCTTGCTAAAGTTCAGTTGTTTGAATATCTTTCAGCAGACTCTGACCTTCAGAAAATATCAAGCAGCTTATTAAAGACCTTTCAAAGGGTATTTTTACAATGGAGTGCAGTTCATTTTAATATCTGCATAGCCACGTTTGCATTTCACTATGTTCTAGATCTGTTTTAATACATCTGGGGTGCTAATCAGCACTCTGTAAAACAAAATTACCCAGACTGTAATAACCACTGTCTTACTCATGATTGTTCAGAAGAGCCGTTATTAGGACATGTTTTCATAATGTTCTGCATTTGACAGATGTCTGCTTGCAGTATAGGTGAGACGAAGAATCAGAGACATTTGCATCCAGTTTATTTCATGGTCAGACAGGCAGGGCCAGATAAACAGCGAAAAAACAATATCAGAGACAATCAAGAATCAAGAACCAGGCTGAGTTCGGGGCAGGCAGCTATCGGTCAGAGAAGTGTAAAAAGTCCAAGGCAAAGTTCAGGGCAGGCAGCAAACGGTCAGAGTTGAATAAACAGTCCAAGATCTATCAGAGGGAATTGTAACATCAAAATAAATGCTCAGAATTGTAGCCGGGGCAGAACAAGACTTTGCGTTTGCTGTGCACTGCTTTCAATGGGGAAGGGTAATGAGGAACACCTGGGCCAGTGAGGCACGATTTGTGACAGAGCCCCCTCCCTGTGAGCAGCTCCTGACGTGAGGGCCCGTTCAACGTTGAGACCTTCCCTGGAGTCTAGGGACTGTTTTCTCTGGGTGGTCGTGGTGAAATCCAAATGGGAGTGTGGGGTCTAAAGTGTTTCTTCAGGACCATACACCTTGCAGTCAATGAGTTACTGTAGAAATCGGCCTCAATGTCACGAGTCAAGGATCACCTGCACTTGGTAGGCTTCCTCGCCATCGATGATCAAGGGAGGGGTGTCCCTCTCTTCTCTCAGCCCAATGGCGGGTTTGAGTGGTGATACATGGAACGTAGGAGAGATACGATAGTTAGCTGGCTGGAGTAACTTGTCTAACGATTTTGAATGAACCCACATACCTAGGACTCAACTTTTTGCTTGGGAGCTGGAGGCGGAGATCACGGGTAAATAAGCCAGAGCCACTGCCCAGGAGCATACTCAGGGTTCGCTTTGCATTGTTGATAGGCTTTTTCTCTAACTCTGCTCACCACCCGTTGCAGGTGTAGATGTGCGGTTTACTGCGGGAAGATCAGACGGTTCGCTTGACCATGGGAACATTGGTGGTTGGTACCCCAGCATGCACTGAAAGGGTGTTAGTACTGTGGCAGGCTTATGAAAAGAATTCTGGACGTATTCTGCCCAGAATTGGAAAACGGCTCCAGTCATGTTAGTTCTTGTGGCAGTATGTTCTGAGAAACCGTGTTGGTTCTTGGTTAAGGCATTCGGCTTGTCCATTCGAAGGCAAAGTAATGTTTATGTTCATCTGCGCGCAGAAAGATTGCCATACTCTGGATGTAAACTGGGGCCCTCGATCAGACACGATACACGAAAATGTAACAATAATATAATGCATATTTAATATTAAAGGTTCTACTTAATTCTAAAAATGCCCTTTTTTGTAGAGGGAGGGTAAGTGTTTGGGTTCGCTTATTGGCTTAAACATTCATCCTCAAATAAATGAAAGAGAAATCCTTGGCGTACCGGCTTTCTGTAGTCAACACTTCCATTGTTGATGAAGAAAATCACAGCTTTTAAAATGTAATCAATACACTCTCAGAGTCAAGTTTCATTCCTCTTACATTCAACCTGTTATACATTACAAAAGCAGAAGAGTGAGATAGCAGAGGGAGAGAGGGAGGTATTTGACAATCTGATTGGCTGACTGAAGAAGCGTGTTGAGTTGTCTCTTTGTGTGTGTGTGTGTGTGTGTGTCTAGAGAGAGAGAGCGAGAGAAGGGCAAGAGTAACAGAAGAATGAAGGTCGACCAAGGTAAGATACGCTGCTATTGCACCACTGCATGTCACATATAATATCTCAATAAAACGCTAAAACTGCATGCTCAACATTGTTTGTATGTGACAATCCACACTAGAATAACACATTAAAACACTGCAGCTGAACAGATGAATCCTGACAGCTGTTTACAGTGCATTATAATCACATTTTTATAGGAAGTAAAAAATGTAAATGCATTAAGATGTTGTGGGAATTTTGAGCAACTTTGCTGTTGAAGGCATCAGAAGGCTGCATGTACTTGATGAGATCTACCACATTTCAGACTCGTTAGAAGTTTGTGGCTGTTGATCTGTCTAGACAGACCTGATCTCTTTTGAGCCGGAGCTTGTGCGTCTCGTCATGCGTTTCCCGCTGCATTTGCACTTGTGAGAGCCGGATATCTGCAAAAGACGTTTCAAGAAGTGAATCTTTTTGATTTGAGAGAGAGATCAATGCAGACTATTTATTAACATGCGTCAAAAGAATCCTAAGATGAAACACGTGTCCTCTTCACGTCGTACCTCTTCAGTTACTCCACAAATAACAAACAAATCATCTCAACATTTAAAAGGAAGTGGTCTCCTAGCAACCCAACACCCATGACGACCATGCTTGTCAGAGGCAATCAAAAAACGGGAGGCTGTATTCCTCACAGATGTCCTGACAGCCTGAGGAATGAGGACGAACAATTGTGTTTACAAGCCAATCAATGAATGGAGCAGAGTGGCCACTTAGATGCACAGCAATATAAAAGCGTCAAAATAACGACTAAAACACCACCTGTCATCTTTTACAAGCAAGATAATAAAAAATGACATTAGACTGAGTTTAATTAAAAAACAAATGTACTATAGAGACTTACCTATAAACAGCTAGTCAAAGTGACAACTTTGCAAATCTTTGCTTTCACCGCAGTTATTTTTACAGCACTTTAATTTGTGTTTGAGGAGATATGTGATGTTACTTTTCTGTAAGCGCTCAGAAATGTTCATCTGATGCATGAACAAATTAAAACAAATCAGACAAGAAAACACCCAAAATAAGATTCGCATTTTTTATCTGCAAGAATTTAAAAGGACTCATAAAAGTCTTTTAAAAGATAGAGATTACTGCTGGCCGTATGAGCCAAAATTGATCACAGTATTTTTTTTAATTAACGGTATTTATTTTTTCATGCATGACCAGGTGTTGACTACATCTGGCTGGGAGAGGAAATACTGTAGATATAAATGTCACGATGACGATGAATATTGTAGAAAAATTTCACAATTGACTTAACATGACCCATTGCTATGTTAATCAGGAGTCACTATCTTTTATAATCGCGACATCATCTGATAATGCGGTGGTTTTGGCATTGGGTGGTTTCCACTGCCTGAAACAACAACGAATAAAAACGTGCATGATATTAACAGACGCACCACACTCATGTGTCCATTTTAAATTGTCAGTAAGTGCCAAGTGCTTAGAAACGTAGTTTTGCGCTCAACCTACTTAATTCCATAAAGCTGCTTTGAAACTATTTTTATTGTGAAAAGCGCTAGAGTTAAACTTCAATTGAACTGAAACTGAGAAACAAAAATGTATTTTAACATATAAAAGGTCATTGTACTATGAAAACATCCTGTCATTTTCAGAACTCAAAACTTTGGCATTACTCAAAAAACAGCAGGAACTACATATAAAACTTCTACCAAAGTCAGCAGTAATAACCTACGCCTGAATATAATATAGAAACCTAAAATGTACCATGAAGCTGCTTCGCAGTTGTGAAACTATACAACTATATAGTGAAACCAACATTTGATCACGTTATAAAGTATGCATTTTTCACATATAAAGGTCATTGTACTATAAAAACATCCGGTAATATTCAGAACTCAAAACTTTGGCATTACTCTTATCTGTAAAAAAAATAAATAAATAAATAAAATTTATTTGTATTACTTTCCTTTTGATCCCAAAGTTCCTAATGATTGTAAAGTATTTGAGTAAATGGACTTCCTTACTGTACTTAAGTATTGTTTTGGCTACTTTGTACTTGTACTGAGTATCAAAAATATAAGAATATAATATAATAAAATATAATATAATTTTAAAAACTGGGTAAAATGAGGGGACATTATTCTACACACCCTTCAACCACCACACTGTAAACCCTAATAAGTAGAGAGTACTCAAACGGTTTGAGGAAAGTGATTCCCTCAGTTTGTTTGAGTAATGGAAAATTGACAACTTGATTTACTGAGTTAACCTGAGTTAATGTGGTCTATTCATTGAAATAATTTAAATGTTTAAGCACAGATAACTTAAAACTTATACTCACTGACTCCCAGAGTGCATAGCCGCAAAATAAATAATGTGTATTATTAAGTGTAAAAAATGATTAATAAACACAGAATAAATACACTACTAGATAAAATAACCATTTAATTAAAGGATAGGTCACCTCTTAAAAACAATCTTTTTATTACTTTTCTTCCTTAGAAACCAAATAACTCTGATTTCATGTTGCATCACTGCATTAATAGGAAGACAATTATAACAACATAGACTAAGTTCTAAGCGCCCAACCAAAGGGAACTATAATCAGTATAATGGCAAGTTAAAAAAAAAGAAAGAAAGAAAACATTTTAGGAAAATCTTATGTGGCATGTGTGATGTTCAGTTGTATTGAAAATTCAACATTGAAGATGATTTTGTTAAATGAGTGAATTAAGCTAGTGAAATATAACAGACATGGAGAAAAATGTGAAAATAGACAATTTATTAAGGTTTAAATCAGGATTTTGGGCTCACAACACTTGAAATCTTAAGTTTATGCAATTTGATGGTAATTCAGTGAAATTAACTCATATATTTAAGTTATGGGACCAAAATGCAAAATTTTGAGTATTGTTTAGTCAACATTATTTGTTTAAGTAAAGACAACATTAGGGTTTACAGAGCAGAAGGACATTTTAAAGTGTATAAGCATTAACAAATAACTTTCAACATACCATGAACACCAAAATCTTGATTATTTCTGTAACAAAATCGAATTGTAGTAACGTGTCTATATTACTTAACTACGTTGGCTTTATCAAAAATGTTCATTACTATTAACAATGAGTGAAACGAGTGATTTTAACATATAACAAATGTTGTATTATTACACCTGCTTTCGTAACATGTGGATTCAAAGTAGAAAGAGATTTTAAAGGGGTCATATAAGGAACATTTTCCACAGGCTAAACTGATTCTTTAGGGTCCTCATGAAAAGTCTGTAATATAGGGATAGTGTAAATCAACACCCATTTGACCCTGTCAAAAACAGCTCTCTTCACAGTCTGTTCTGTGTACTTCCTCTTTAAATCTTCACCAGCTCTGCTGACTCCGCCCCTCTTTTCAGAGGCACTCTCAGGGGATGTTTATTTAGCTGTATTCATAGTCCTAGACTTTACACTCAAAGTGAAACTTGCTAATCAGCACATTATTAGGAAAGATTAATTTAAAGATATTATACTCACTGCTTCTGTAGGTGAGGCTGGATCATGAATGATTTGCGCAAACATAAACTCATGTAGGTAGATCAAGGTCACATTCCCTTCAGAACCTAACATAAGTTTAATTGTAGGCAATTGTAGTACACGATCCGATAGGTCATCTTTCAAAGCTGTTGTACAAACAGCCTACACTGGGGTATTGGTTGCAGGTTGCAGAATACAAAGAAAAAAATGTAATGTCTGCCGCTTGAGCCTTCGGATCCATATGCAAATAAACTCTTTATTTCAGGGAACAGGCAGGGTCACAACAAAAGGCAATAGGTACAGAGGAGACTAGGCTGAGACGTGGCTGGGAGAATGCCTGTGCAGGTCAAAGTTACATGTTTGGATTGTAGTAAATGAACCAGTTAAATAGTGAGTGAAATAGGGTGTGATGACGGAAAACAGCTGTGGGTGATAATTACTAAATGTGAACTGGTGTGGAAGTGCAGTGCATGATGGGAAGTTGAGTCCATAATAAAATCTGAGTTCAGGGGAGGTGAAGAGAAGCGAATGCCCACTAGTGGCACTTGAGGGCACTCATGACAATTATGTCTATGTTATGTTATTCTGAAAGAATAGATCATGAAGGGAAATGTACAGCTCACTCAGTCAAACTGACACATGAGGATTAGACCTATTTGTAGTTTTTTTGCATAGAACTCACCAAAACTGGAACTGCCTCCCATAATTTCAAATTCAGCAGGTTCACTAGGATAAAGGTGGTTTTGACACGACATGGGCACCTAAAAGATTCAGCCTTGTAATGTCTGCGCTATTCCTATCCAAAATTTAAGAGAGATTATATGTTGAAACCAGAGTTGCAGGTATCTTTTAACGGCACTGGCTTGCATGAGAAACAAACACTGAAAGCCAAGTTATGATACGCTGTTGCCTGATTAAACTGTGGGAGAACAGCTTGACCGGACCGTTGTCTGCCTTGAATTCGACACATAGCACACAAAGCATTATATGTAAAAAGTGAGCTCCCTGTGGTGAAACGAGCTGAAACCAGATTGAACAGCTATAACCATGTAACCTGAAGTGTTGAGGTAAACCATAGCCTACGGATAAAACAAGCACTTTAATCCACACAGCACCAGCACTACTGTACTTACAATGCACTTATAAACACTGTAGAAATATTATTTATTAATAATGTCACTGCTATTATAGACTTCTTAAATTACATTTTCAGTAACATAAAGGCAGTCAGTTTTATAAAGTATGTAGTTTCTTGTGTTTATGATATTTCATTATTTACACCATAGATGATTGTTGTTGTTGTTGTTGTAGAAATTAAAACCATGATAATGGAGCATTGTTTTTTCCTGAATTATGATCTTTCTAATACTACAGTATTAAGAAATATAATGAAATAATAATGAGAAATGCATTTGCAGTATCGTTTGCATCCCCATTTTTTAATAAATCATTATTTTTGTAATTTACATTTACATAATGTATTTATTTCAATTGCCTAACCCCAGTAAAACATTTATGACACATGGTCTGCATTTTAACCCCAGTTTACCCCTTTCATTAGAAAATGTAAACTATTTATTTGCATCTTTTTTTAATTGCTTTTGTAGAAAAAAAGTGGTGGGGGGGGCATGAAAATGTAGAAAGATTAAGAAAAGTAAACACCTAGCAACCATTCAAACACCTTAGCAACCACATAAATTAGCAGCTTTTATAATATAATTCAATATAAATACTGAAAATGCTGTTAAATGAAGAGGGTTAGTCAGAAGGCAGATGTGCCACGCTGACACAACAGTAATTGCCGAAGGAGGTGTTCAATATTTCAGAATCTGTTTAAAGTTTAACATGCAGAGAAATATGCATCTTAATGAGCTGCAGTCAAGGCACAGAAAAACAGGTGGTCTTGGAGACAGCAAACAAAGAGTTAAAGTTTGCCATTAAGTAAAAAAATGCATTCCATGTGTTTCTAAATCATTTAATTAGATCTACTTTTATGAAAAAAGAACATTGTGAAGCTCTCTGAGAAATAATGAGAACGAGCAGGACAGGAGAACAGAGACCCACATAAAAGACAAATCACAAGCGAGACTCTGAAGACCTCAGTCAATATCTCAATCTTTCTTTTAGAAAGCAATTACATTCAATGGATATTTTTGCTGAAGTCTCCAGAAAAGACACGAGTTTCAGAAGAATTTCAAAAACTCTTTAATCAAGATAAATAAATTGGACTTTTCTCAGAAAACAAGTGAATTGTTGCTGAAAACTAGACAACATAGCTGTCCTTAGGGTAAAAAAGAAAAAAGTTGTTTTTTATTAACAAACTGGCAGATATTTGCTTTTGTTTTAAGTATAAAATCATTTCATTTCAACAGTTATTGTTGTTGTTTTGTTGTTTGTTTTGTTTTAAAGAAAACAAGACTTTTAAATATTTTTGCTCCTCAGCATATTTTTATTAAACACTGTTTTTGCTGGAAAATGCTATAATATATTGTTATCTTTAATATTACTAACATTAACATTAATTATTAACTTTATAATGTTAACAAAAAAGACCTAGTGTAAAGTTTATGAAAATACAAAATTATAGTATAATTAACACCAGAGACAGTGACATTGAAGATGCATGAAAAAAATTGAAAAACTGATAACCAATTAAAACAACAGTCCAAAGAACATACGTTACAAAAAAAGCAGTGGAAGATTCAGTTTAATTAAAGCATTGAATGATTTCAAATTCACTCGATATTGCCTTCATTACTATACTGTGATAAAAGAAAATGAACTAACATGATTTCCATCTGCAGAAATGGAGTTTAATATTTTATGCATTATACGCTAAGATATTATATGATGTAGACATGAAAACATACTGCATAGTAGGAATGACCCAGTTGACAGAGCTCTTCAAAAGCACTGGATATTAATTTCTCTCTCACACACTCACAGACCGGGAAAGAAGCTCAAGGGACTGGACATTTTAGTTGGGAAAACAGTCAAGCCTGTGTGTATGGAGATTTATTTTTCATTAAAATATCACAGTATGTCTAAGAATGTGCTGGTAGTGAGTGCTTGTAAAGTCTCATCTCAGTCTAAAAGGACAAAAAAAGAGAGAGTCTGTTTTCTTTGAACACTGAACAAAGCTAATGTGTGCAGATATGACATTATCCAGCTTTTACCATAATGTCTCATACAGTATGTGTCTCATAGTGTGTCATAGTGCTACACTAATATGAGTGTTAGATAATTGTGTTCCCTTTCAACTTACCATCACATACACACACAAAACAATGCACTGTGTGGGAGCCTGAGAGCGTTCTACTGTTGTCTTCAACATCAACTCACAGCCAAACAAAAACAAAATCTTAGAATTTCACTCACGCACACCTCTGTGCATCTTAAGAGACCTGCAGAGTTGTGTGTGCAGAATACTATAGCTGAAATGTAATAATAATGAGAAAGTGCCATGAGAATCTTGATTGATTCAGTACTCTCCAGCTTTTTTACTGTCAAACTTTTAAAGTCAAGTATTAGGATGTACACAATGCAGGATTATCTCTCTACAAATAATTCATGCACAATTCTGCCTTATTGTTGAGTGTTTTTACTTGTTTCTGCATTATATAAGCTGGTGTCATGCTTGTTGTTCTTTGTTATGTGTTGTGAACAACCTGATCTCACGGCAATTCGTACATATTTTACGAGGTGGCAAATTCGTACGAATTTGTACGATAAATCGCATGTATTCGTACGAGTGAGGTCGTACAAATTCGTATTTTACGAGATGCCAATTCGTATGAATTTGTACGAATGACCTAAACATAACCCCGCCCCTAAACCTACCCA
>JAUMHR010000064.1:4690526-4705858 GCA_032361145.1 Enteromius fasciolatus
AACCTCAGGAGACAGAAACACTCAGGCAGAGGAATAAAGAACAGAGGAAGTGAGCGAGCGATCCTGGTGTGTGTGTGCGAGTGTGTGTCGTCATCTGAAAGCAGAAACGGCAGCCCAACCTTCTAGACAAAAGTGAAAACACTTCAGAAAATCCATCTCTCAATATCCGCTCATTTCACAGGGCTCAACACGAAGCTTTTCCAGCTACTGTTTTTAAGGCACGACAGCCCGGGTGAAAAGGGTAGCAATGAAAACAAGTATTTGATTGATTAATTAATCACAGCTGAATTGCATTACAGGTTTTGGGAAAAGGTACTGTATGTTAAAATATGCAGATTGTTGAATCAAATATGCACATATTTGCATACATTTCCAAAACAAACTTGATTTGGTTGATTCAAAGGAAACTTAGAATTTCTTTTTATCATTCAAAAAAAAATATTTACTATTAATTCCTGAAAAAAGGAATAACATATTCTATAAATCAGATTATATTCTGTAAAAACTAGAATATAGATGCTTAATTAAATCAGGGGAAAAACTAATTTTGAGAAATGTAAATTAAAAGATATATTATAAAAACTACACATGCAAATTGATGAGATATAATAACATAAACACTGAAACATGTAGTTTAGTGCAGATGTTTACTTTTCACTATGAAAGACAGCATATTAAAAAGCCAAATATCCCAAAATCTCAGAATCAACAAGTGCATTCAAAAAAATAGCCTGCATTATCTTGCTTTAGTTGCCCAAAATTTTCCTCTTGAACACTGCTTAAAACCAATACTTAAATTGTAGTGGATTTTTGGAGTTAAAAGACTTCCTGACACTCGTTCCAGTATTTATATGCTATTATAGCATTCGCTCATTTGTTTCAGTCTACAAAACCAAAACAGTTTTATTGTCATTTTTATTAGATTATATTATACTTTACGCTTGCACCTTATATTTATACTTATTTATTATACTTTATTTCAGTTATAGTGAAACTACTTTTTGTAATACGTATATTCAAGAGAACAAATTGACTTACAAAGCTACTTTTAAAGCGCATTGCACAGAGCACCATTTAAATAATCATAACTTCACCAATTTATGTTTGTGACATTTTATGTAGGTGACATTCATAAAAATCCAACTTGTTTCATGCTATAATCGGGTCCCCAGTGCGTCTGCCAACCCAGAAAACTATGCTCAGAAAACCATAAATCAGAACTTTAAACAAATACAGTTTAAAACACATGATTTCAGCGCAATACACATGGTAATCAAAACCAGTATTTGAGCAATGAGCTGTAAAGGTGCAGCTCTATTCTGGAAAAGGGACAGGAAGCAGCAGCTCATTAGCATTTAAAGAGACATGCACAATAACAGCAAGTTACTCATTCCACTCAAAATGTAAAATGAGATAATAAATGATCTGTGGGTTATTTTGAACTGAAACTATACAGACACATTCTGGGGACATCCTGAGACCTACATTTACATATTGTATAAATCTGTTCTCTGTCCACTTTTTGTGCAATACCGTTTTTTGTACCTTATTGTCTTGTCTGCTGAGTTTACGTGAATTCGTGAACCCTGGCACATTTTATTACGTTGATATAGGTACATATCGCTGTGTTTTTGTTACGTTGCTTCAGTTACATATTGCGATGATTCAGAATTCAAAGCATCGGTTTTCAAATCTCACAGCATTTTAATATTGTTTTGAAGTAATATCATGATATACTTCTAGTAGTTGTGCGAAAATTACGTTTTATTAATCAAGGAAGGAATAAAGCATGAATTTCTGTCTTTTCAAAGTAACAAGACTTCTATGTGCCTCAAACAAAACCAATCAAGCGTTGTCAAATCTGGTTCTTGTTCCTCAGAAATTCTGTTTGTACAGTGGCTGTCTGGAACGAAACCTTGTAAACACAACATTGAGACTGACATTGAGGCCATTTTGTGCAATGTGCATCAAGCGATACATGAAGGATATGTCTAAGCCTGAGACAAAACAATATGAACAAAGCATGAAAAAGATTGATTGATTGTCTGACTGAAGAAAACTGAGCTCAACTTAAAAAGACGACAACAAACTCAGAGCAGAAACTAACACTCTGTCTACAGATCAACAAGACTGTGGAGAGAAGAATTTGAAATTAAATTAAGTAAAATTATACACTTAACAGCAACTTGTCTGCTTGTCCTTTAAATCGAGCATAATTAGCGGTGTTTAAGAACATCAAACATCACTGTAACTATTACTTTTTACTCAAGGTTAATGATTTAGACAACAACACTAAATAATAAACTATTAAAAAAAATCATGTGTCTCAACCTCGTGCCTTAAAATGAGATGTGTCATTACTTTTCTAAAGCATATAATATTTTCCCCTTCGCATGCAATGGTCATTCGAAGAATCCAGCCCGATCTCGCGGCAATTCGTGCATATTTTCTGAGGTAGCTAATTCATACAAATTTATACGACCTCACTTTGAATTCATTTGATTTTTGCTAGATTGTATGTATTTTACGAGTTGCCAATTCGTATGAATTTATACAAATACACATAACCTCGCCCCTTTACCTACCAGTCACTGTAGTTTAGACAAATCGTACAAAATTACGTACAAAATCGTACGAATCAGCCACCTTGTAAAATACATACGAATTGGTCACGAGACTGTGTTGGAAGAATAATATTCATGACATACAATATGAGTTTCATATGAGTATAGAAGATCTACGATCATGCTATGAACACATGCTACGAACATCTTCTGGACTGAGGCAGATATGAGCTTTATTCTATGCTCTATAATATATATTTAATTCAAAATGAATCATTGATATTTTGGAAATGAATGTTTCAGAGGGACACAGTCTGTCCTGAGGGCTGCTGAGGTGTGTGTGTGTTGTCAAACTAGGCTATGAATGTACCACTCAACTTCACAAAACACATTCTCACACAATATGCAGCTACAAATAACACTATAGAGAGTTTGTGAAAACACAAATACAGGTACAATCTCCTGATTCATCTCCCCATGTACCACAGTGCAGCTACATGTTCATTCAAATCCAGTTCTGTTCACACCCAGTTCAATTATTTAGAAGTGAAATGATATATGATAAACTGTATGACCATTTGTTCGTGGTGCATGAAAACTGTTTTGGGGAAATGCACCCCAGAGAGAACCAGTCGCCGCAGTGTGATTAATAAACAGTCTATGATTGAATCAATTGTTTGTCAGTTAACGAAACCAACTTGCGTCTTGTTATAGGGACTACTGAACAGATATTTAGAAGTTGTTTTTAAAATGAAAATGATTTAAAATTGCATTTTTGCAACACTGTAAGTGTGTTCCATCAGGTAATGAAAAGTCCTTCTCACACTAGTCTACACAGGAAATAAATGAGTAGTCAAGTGGTCAAGTGTAAAGACAGCAAGTGTGGGTATTTGGACAAGGCATCTGTCTAGATCCCCTGAGAGGAAACCATAACCCTTCCCTGACAGCAAATTTTAATTAATTACATTAATGATGACAAATTACCGTTTCAATTTCAAAGACAAGCACTCCCTGCAGGCCAGAGATAAAAAGATGTACAACAGCCTTTTAAATCCGACTCTGTGAATACAAATATCCTCTTGTCTCACTGAAAAATGCTTTTGAAGTATGATTTTAAATAAATAATAATTAATTTGGCATCTCAATGGCAGTGCAGTTGGCAGAATCTGCATCCTAACCAAAAACAAATTAAATAATAAAATACATTTCCGTGACCAATGATTACTAGATAGGGAATTTAAAAGACAAAGCCAATGAAATTCAATATTTGAGAGTTTGGCTCAGCATCATCTCAAATGTCAAGGGGAAAAACAGATAAACTGCGTAAAACTGCGTTTTAATAGTACTATCCATCAACACTCTCATACAGGGCTAAACAGGAACGTCAAAAAAACACAAAAAACTCGTATTAACATGTCTTGTCAAACAGATGTCATGTTTAATTGGCCTGTCACTGAAAATAAAGACGTACTTTCTGGAGCATTACAGTCAGTCTCGCAGAGATCTGAAGAAAAGCGCAGCGCTGCCACCCAGCGGCAAACTCACGAACACCAACAACACAACTACTACATAAAACCTAGTTTGCGTGCATATGTCCAATAACAGGCGCATTTTTTATTTAATTATATTTTACATTTGTAAAAACTGCAGATATATTCCTTGAACGCATGTGCGCATGGCGTTCTCTTGGCAGTTAATTAAAGCATTTAATTAAAGCATGTACATAATTGATAATGGATTCAGCACACTAATGTGAATTGATATTTATTTTGACTTTTGTCTCTCAGATTTATACGCCTAAACTACATATATATACACATATAAGCATTTATATTTACATCTCTCGGTGTCATTCTGCTGTAAATTATTGTTTATATACGATTACTGTATGTATCCAGTAGATGGCGTTATAACCAAGAAATATTAATGAATTTGAGCGTAATCAGCCTCCTGCTGCGTTTACAGGCAGCCAAAGTGAGTTCAAGCTGAGAGTTTAAAGGTAAGATAATAGAGTGGAAGTAATGCGTGATTACAGGCTTTCCCACTGCTCAACACACACTTTAAAACCAGATCTGTGCTAGCAAACCCGTTCATGACAGAGCCCAGAGCACTTAATCAAACATAAAATACATGCAAAACCGTGAAAGAACGGATTTCATGCTTCAGAGAGGCTGAAATTGGAAAGTGAAATTGATAGAAGTGAATACGGTGAGCGGTGAGGGAACGTTCACCTGCAGCAGGTGAAGATGATGAGAGTCTCTCCGTGCGGGGGGGGAACGGAACATGCTGGCTCGAGAATCATTAAAACCAGCAGCAGAACTGAATTCAACCACAGAGATGGGAACGATAGAAAAAGTGTGTCTACATCTTTCAGTCCTAAAGAGTTCAGTAAAACGCCTTTTCAAAGAATTCAAGATATTGACACCCACAAAAAACGGCATTAATATTACTAACATGCAACATGATATTTTTTAAAGGAACCTACCATATACCATATACGTATGTTGTCAGAAAAATTACCAGTTGACTACTGATCTATCCATTGAGAGAGGGATTGTTGCTGTGACAGTAAATTTAAATTTAAATAAAAGTAAATTTAGTATTTATTTGCTTTCTATAAATATAGAACACACACACACAAACAGAGAAAGAGAGAGAGAGAAAAAGAAAGAGAAAGTCAGTTTTACTGAATGGTAGCTGCCATTGTCAGGATATCTCCTGAGGTTAGGGCACTTAAAAGGCAACAATGCAAATAGAACTTCACACACTTTCAATGCCAGGAAATGTAATCACACCATAAATACACACAGACGTATATGCTGTAAAAGCCAGAGGAGATGGACATGTAACACACACACACACACACACACACACACTGTCTGCTTCGGCTCAGTGCTCCACAGGGAGATCTGGGTACCATCTGAATCTGAGGAAATCACATTACACCAGTCATCCAGTGTAACTGTGTTTGTGTGTTCAATGCAGCACTTATTGCCTGAAGCCACACAAACAAATGCATTGTACATAATATACAATGACAAAGGTAGAAAATGGAAATTGCTTAGTGGATGTACGGTACAGTATGTGTACAGTACATGGTCACATGTCTCTTTAGATGCTGAAGACTTGGCCTGCAGGGTTAGGTTTTACAACAAAACACAGTGATTGAAACGTGGTAGAAACAGCTTTAGGTTTAAAGAGAATGTATGTTGCATATGTTTGCATGCATTTCCACAGGAAAGAAGCATCACAAGTGAGATCTCCTTCATTTCATCAATGAAGAGTCTCCTGATGTTTCTGAAGGAATTATAGAAACATGAATCTTCAGTGAATCTTAACACCTTGAGTTCTAAAAGGGCATTACCGATGACATACGATTTTTAAAAAGTATTTGTACATTTTAAATTGACAGATTGACAAATGCTTTAGAAATATTTTTCTTTGTTAGTTCATATAAACTAGTTTTAAACCTGCAGTCCATAACATTGTTGGTTAAAAATAATCCAAAATCAATATTTGAGCAAGTGCATAACCAGCCAGTGTTCAAAACGATCACCTTGCTTTGGCCCGATGCACAATGGTTAGCTTATAATAATGTTTTGAGTGGTAAGGGTAGGTTTTAGCTGGAAATTCAAGCATGCCATTGCATCATTATGTCATGTCTGTAAACATAATGAAGCTGTCCAGGCTACTAGGCTATCGCATGTGTGAGGATCCTACAGGAGTTCTCTCACAACAAATAGAACAATTACATGTTAAAAAATCATTTTGATGGCTGATTGTAATCCAGAATTATATTTAATTTAATTCTATTTAAATTTGCTTCTTATTACAGATAGTCTGGGATTACACAAACTTTGTGTTTTAAAGAAAACCAGTTCGGAGGAAGCACTGTTTGCTTTTTGGGTTAAAATAATTTCTTAAAACAAAATTTGAAAGATGTGACAGTTAGAGATTAGATCTGGCCAAGGTTACAAAAAAGAATTCTGCTGCACATAAGGTTCCTAAGAGCACAGTGTCCTTAAATCCTTAAATGGAAGATGCTTGAGACGACCAGAACCCTTCCTAGAGCTGGCCGTCCGGCCAAACTGAGCTATCGGAGGAGAAGAGCCTTGGTGAGAGAGGTAAAGAAGAACCCAAAGATTACTGTGGCTGAGCTCCAGAGATGCAGTTGGGAGATGGGAGGAAGTTGTAGAAAGTCAACCATCACTGCAGTCCTCCACCAGTCGGGGCTTTATGGCAGAGTGACCTGACAGAAGCCTCTCCTCAGTGCAAGACACATGAAAGCCTGCATGGAGTTTGCTAAAAAAATACCTGAAGGACTCCAAGATAGTGAGAAATAAGATTCTCTGATCTGATGAGACCAAGATATAACTTTTTGGCCTTAATTCTAAGTGGTATGTGTGGAGAAAACCAGGCACTGCTCATCACCTGTCATACAGTCCCAACAGTGAAGGATGGAGGTGGCAGCATCATGCTGTGGGGGTGTTTTTCAGCTGCAGGGACAGGGCGACTGGTTGCAATCGAGGGAAAGATAACTGCGGCCAAGTGCAGGGATATCCTGGACCAAAATGCCGCTTCTATTAAATACTGAGCAAAGGGTCTGAATACTTAGGACCATGTGATATTTCAGTTTTTCTTTTTTGTAAACCTGCAAAAATGTCAACAATTCTGTGTTTTTCTGTCAATATGGGGTGCTGTGAGTACATTAACGAGGGAAAAAAATAACAAATGATTTACGCAAATGACTGCAATATAACAAAGAGTGAAAAATTGAAGGGGGTCTGAATACTTTCCATGCCCACTGTAGATGCTGGTGTTGTTAACATGAATAATTTGCAAACAAAGTATAACAATAATAATTTTGGGTTTGAAGTGATGTGAGTTAGATTTAATCACCGTTGGTAACTCGTTACGATCACCGGCCAGAGGGCACTCCCCCACGAACAGTTATGTATGCAACCCCTGTCTGTGCTTCTGCATTGTACTCTAAGGACTCTTATTATGAAGTGTTTTCCAAAGTTTCAGTGTTACCCTGTTCAGTCTCTGCACCCTTGTTAGTTCCCATGACAATTGATGAGCTGCACCACCTCATTAACCCTCTTGTCTCCACTTATAAAGCAGTTTGTGTGGATTAGCCCAAGCGCTGAGTATTGTGAGATTACTTCTTTACAAAACATTTTCCTTGTGTTTCTATTCAGAGTCTTGTTTTCAGTGTGTTTCTCCTGTGTACCGACCGTCTTGTCTTTGGATTATTGTTCTGGTTTTTGCCCTCTGGACTTGGGTTTGATCGACCCCACTAGCCTACTGGACTTCCTTTGAGCTCTACCTCTGACATACCTGTTTGCAATTGTATTTGACCCTGCCTGTTTGACAGCGCCTTTGAATAAAAGCTTGCAGATAAATCCGCACATCCCTGTCTCCCTCATTACAGCATGATTTATAATGTTGTTGTTTTTTCAGTCAGAACAAAACGTGGCAGACTTGTTCAGATGACAATATAACATAGATGGCGACAAAGAGGAAAAACATTTGGAGTACAGCTTTAAGAAAATTGAAACTTTATTGTAAAACGTTACCATTTGATGCCTTTGGTTTCTTCTAAAATCTAAAAATGCACACAGTTTCCTGTAAGGGGTAGGTTTAGGGTCAGTGTAGGGCAATACCACATACAGTCTGTACAGTATAAAAACCATTACGCTATGGAGAGTCCCCATAAATCACAAAAACCAACATGTGTGTGTGTGTGTGTGTGTACACTGTATTTTATGTTTTCCCTTAGTTCTGTTTGGCAATTGGCAGTAAAATCAGATGGCAGTATCAAAGCAGACACATGCACACAAGACCACTTTCAAGAACACACTGAATGTGTGATCGCTCCCCGTAGGTCTTTGCTCACACATAAAATACACAGTCTGCCACAGTAAACAACACCATTACCTCTATTTCTCCCTCATGACACTCACTGTGAGTGCCATGGCTCAGAAACACATACATAAATAGTCTAAAAAAAATTTACCAAACAGGCAATATAACCACACTGTAAATTAATATGAATGTAAATATGACTAGACTATATATAGCTCTATTTTCGTTTCATGAACTGCAACCACTGACTAATTTGTGTACCCAAAGGAATTTTAGGATAAAGTGGATGCTTTAACAAATCATAAGAGCTCCATTACTTCTCAAGTTATAAATGATCAACAGTACAAGGGATTTACTTTAAAACTGTTTTCACTCAGAAATTGCTATTACATTTAATTCATACAAAGAAATGGCAAGCCAAGGAATTAAACATTAAATCTTGAAGACTAAGATATTATTTTCTTGTCTTTTACATCATTTTTCCACTGTAGTTGACCAAAGAATTCACCCGTATTTGGGTTATGGGACCTCTACATTAATTATGTACAAGTTTCATACCTTTAATGAGTGTTCCCGTCACCAATTTGCTCACAGACAGAGCAAACTTCACTAACCCGTGTTTGCAGCGCCTGGCACAGCCGGACATCCTCACAGTGTCTCTGGAGCAGGTAAAGTCTAAACCCGGTCGATATTCAGCTCAAAAGCAGATCGGATTGTCAATAAAGAGAGTAAAATGGGACCATCAGGAAGCAAAAGCAAAATCCAGGACCTTAGAGAATCATCTGAAAGTGAAAAAAAGTTACATCCACAAACTCCAATGAAAGGAGGCTACAGAAGAGAAAAGCGTGTGATGGCTTTCTACAGTCTGAAATCCTGTTCCTTCTCCAGAGTGCTCAGTTTCCTCTTAGATAAAAGAAATCAATGAAAGAGCCGGGCAATGAAACACCATAAAAAGACTCCATATAAGTCCAACTCTCAGAAAAAGGAAACTTTGTGTCCTAGCTTCTCCAAAGAAAAAGTGCAAGAAGGACAGAAAAGAAGAGAATGAATAATTAAAGATCAGATTTCCTCTGATGAAGAGTGATGATCAGCTGCAAACTGACGCACAGCCTGATTTCGTCCGCTTTTATTCCCACCCTCTCTCTCTCTCTCTCTCTCTCTCTCTCTCTTTGTGCTGCAGAGCACCGTTTCACTTCCAGCACTGCTGTATGAGGACGCTTTCCTCCGAGGCAAGACTGCTCTGTATTACCGTATGTTTTCTCCTCCCTCTTTCTTATATGCTCTGTCCCTCTGCTCTTCTCTACACTCTGCCCTTCTTTAAGAAGGTTTTGCATGGATAGAGAATATTACTGCAGTTACACTGCTGCAATGATACATTCTGTATACTGCACTGTAAAGATAAAAATAAATCAAATAGTACAGTCCTGTCACTGTACTGTTAGTATGCAAATCAGATCGGAATTACAGCAGGAATCTCAAGCATGATTCTTACTGTACCAAAAATGTATGTGTGTATGAATGAATAAGTGATAATTAGGAGTAAGAAAATGCTGTTCTGGTTGTAAAACAACATTTGAAGAATGACAACCTGATCTCACGGCAATTCGTACATATTTTACGAGGTGGCTAATTCGTACAAATTTGTATGACCTCACTCGTACGAATACATACGATTTATTCTAAATTGTACGTATTTTACGAGATGCCAATTCGTATTAATTTGTACGAATGACCTAAACATAACCCCACCCCTAAACCTACCCATCACGTGGTTTTAGACAAATCGTACGAAATCGAAATATGTACGAATTGCTCATGAGACTGTGTTGAGAAGATTAGTTCAAGATTAGTTAAAAATCATATGGACCATATTGAAAGCAATGCATCATCTCCAAAACTGGAGATATATATATATATATATATATATATATACACATGTCAAAGTTGAGCTACTATTGGGGGAACTGGACCGTTATGTCATAATTTTATATTTTGGGGTGAACTAACCCTTTAAGGAGCATATGAGGACTAGTGAACTGAAAATAAGGTGATTTAAAGGAATAGCTGATCATCATTTCTTAAATAAAATCTGAAATATACTGTTGCTGCATTTTTTATTTGAATAAAACTTTAAACAAATGCCAAAATTGCGAAATAGATTTGATTTGTAACTCATTTTAAAAAACAGAATATTATTCATGCAAGTTGTTTTTATCTATGTATAGATTTATTTATTCTAAAAAATACTGTGTCAAACTAGAACATTAAAAAAAAGAGACCGTATGCATTTTAATGGATTCACAATGGGTAAATATTTGTGATTTTTGCTTGTTGCATTCCTCTTTTGTAAGTCACTTTGGATAAAAGCAGTTGCTAATTAAATAAATGGAAATGTAATCTGCACTACACTTGCACTCAGTATCTGTTGATTTGGCTGGGTTTAGTTTGTGTAATACAGAGGTACAGCAAGAACCACGAGTTTCCCAGGACAAACACAGACTATCCAGCCACTGGACTCTGTTAGTATGCAGATCAGAATTACGGCAGGAATCTCAAAGGATGAGTCTTATCTGTATTAACCCAAAGCTCCCAGCTTTACACCTGCAGTGTGACGCAGACCTGCAGCTAAGTGTCACTCACATTGTGAAGTCTTTCTATTCCAAGAAGAACACACCAGATCTCTGGCTGCATCTAAATTCACATTCTATCCATCCTAAATAATATTCAAGGGTAAGATTAGTGTCCCAAATCAAATACATAAGCCAAAGGCACACAGGTGTTCTAATATTTACACTTTATATTTTTGAAGTATGCATCTGTGTACGCTTTTGGGCTCCTCTTGTCACAGAAGTAGAGTTTATTAAGCATATCTAGCAACATTTCACACAGAAAAACAGCAATCAATATGACTGAAACTGTCACTAGAGTTTGAACCTTAGAGGGCATGAACCTTAGAAGTAACTGTTAGTGCTCAAAGGTTGCTCAAGGAGTAGTCCCCCCAAAAATAAAGTTTTCCTGAAAATATTCTTGCCCTCAGGCCATCCAAGACAAGGTTGTTTCTGTAGCATTACCACTGATCTATATATAATGACTCTCTATATAGATCAGTGAGCATTACATCACTTGCTCACCACTGGATCCTCTGCAGTGAATGGGTGCCGTCAGAATCAGAGTCTAATAAGCTGATAAAAACATCACAATAATGCACAAGTAATACACACCACTCAATTCAATCATTTAACATGTGCATGTTTCTAATAAACAAATACATAATTTTGACATTTTTAACTTTAAACCATTACTTCTATCCAAAATCCATAATCTATAATATTGGTTTCATCTATGAAAAACTTGGTTTTATGAATCAGGAGACAAGCACGCACAGATTAAGCACAATTTACAAGCCAACATAGTTCTAAATATGTGGCCCAAATTAAATGTGAGAGACTATTTAGACAGACTTTTTCAGTGAAGGAAGCATTAGTATGGATTATGGACCTGTGTTTTTGCCAAAATGTCTTAAAAAAATGTCTTAATGATAGATTTGTTTCTTATAAACATAGATTTGTTTCTTATAAACAAATGGACTTGTGGATTATCATCATGTTTTTATCAGCTGTTTGGACTCTCATTCTGACGGCACCCATTCACTGCAGAGGAATGAATATAACCAGATGCCTCCAGCTGTGACAGTACAGTATGTAAAATGTCCAGATGCAGTTTTATTCTGATAAAATTGCTCATAATTCAAGTTAAATATTTCAGCAGTTTTTTGAGAATGGCATTATTTACAGAAGGGTACCCTTGAGAGACATTTCTAGGGATTTTCATGCACACCAGTAATTTATTTTGTAATGTATTCTCGATGGCAGAGAGCAGCGTTAATGCATATAATGAGAAAAAATGTCTTTCTATAAACCCTGCGGTGTGTTTTTCCTCTCTCGTGACCCGCCACATAATCTGGCTGAGCCCACATATATTCAGGACTGTTTATCTGTGAGTCCTGTAATGGAAAAATGAAGCCCTCTGTTCCCACAAGCAAAGTGCCTCATCACTGAAGGAAGTGCAGAGACGGAGAGGAAGTTATTAAATGTAGATGAAAGACAGAAGGTGAGCGGAGTGAGGAAACTTGGCCCGTTAAGACAGGCTGCTTTCTGCTTTATGGTTGTTCAAATGTTTGGTGCTTGGAACGGTTTGTGTTATCAGTCAGTCTCGAGCGGCGCTGCAGAAACAAACCCAGGACATCGCTATAGAAACAGCCCATTTTAATGCATTGTTATGTGGATGCTAAAGCATTCTGGTTAGTTGCTAAGAGTTTCTTAAAGGAATAGTTCACCCAAAAATAAATATATCAACAATTTTGAGTAAATTTGAGTAAAATACGTCTCTTATGCTCATAATGATTGCATTTGGTTGTTTAATTTTTAAAATAATTTAAAAATTAAAAGTTTTATTTAAAAGATATTTAAAAGTTTTTGATTATTCATCATTTTAACTATTTTCAAAAGTAATAATCAAATGTTTGTTGAGCATATTAGAACGATTTGTAAAAGATCACGTGACACCGAAGACTGGAGTAAACATGCTGAAACAATTTCAGCTTTTTATTATTAATCATTATTTTCTACTCTATATACTCTATATTAGTGTGACACGTCAGGTTAGGAATTAAATCAAGTCACTAACTCTTCATATGTACTGTAATGCCAATAATAGTGACTTATAATCCTTCCTGTTTGGATTGAAATAACAATAGACAGATTAAGTAGCATTATGAGATTTGCATAAGGACGCTGATATCTGTGAGATTGGGCTGGAATGAGTTTGTTTACGCTGTAATGAATAAAAAGGGAAACGATTCTCTGTGTGAAGAATGAACCTGCTTATCACCCGTGTGATTAAAAGAAAGATTAAACATGAAAAATGAGAACGATTCAACTGGAAAACAGGATTGTGTGTGTGTGAGAAAGAGCCTGTAGGAAGTGATTTTAACAAGTCTCTAAATTTACCATCAGTCCCTGAGACAGACGGATAGACAGGAGACAAAATGCCTGCAGGGGGAAGAGGAGAGAAACAGGGGACAAAAGAAAACAATCAGATCACTCACAGAGAGAAGAGGTGAGATGAAATGATACAAGAAAGAGAATGAGCAATAAAGTGATTCGTGCATGGTCTTATAGACCTCTAGTGGCTCCAGGTCTGATCAATGGCTCGGTGACAAACAATGTGCAAATAATAAAGTGCAACTAACCATGCAATCAAATATAGTTTATAGGCCAGCGATATGAATGAGTGCAAGGGAAGCAAAAACCCTTCTTCAGCATTTAATATGTCTGTTGCATGTTTTATCCTCCAATGCATTGCCTATGCATTTATGAAAATGTCATATTTTATAAATATTTCATATTTGGAACATGTTTTTTTTTATAATGTAATGGAATAATTAACATTTTGTAGTGGACCCGAACCACAGTTAGAGCTGCATTAATCCAATAACTTAGCTTAACTTAATGCATAACTTGTTTTTCGGTTGCAACTGCAAAATAAGTCAAGCAAAAGAAAATTCCAATAATAAAGTAAAACCTTGATGTTAGCATGTATTAAATAAACACACATTATTCAGTAAACCTTAGACAGATCATCTGATGAGAAATGTTTAAGCTCATATCAACAAGACCCTTGTGAGATTAATTTGAGCTTTTTTCTCAAAAAGTACTCCCCTTCTAATCTGACTGCTATAAGATATTAGATTTATGTTTTTTTCTTGCTACAGGACGACATGACCGTCTGCTTGAGCTACATCACACACACGCACTGTCACATAAGGGTCTTAGAAACAGCTGCTACCCTTGGATGCATCAGACCGTCTGGGACACACAACAACACTACACACACACACTCTCTCCTTTGGCGGATAACTGATTTGCTTTCATTTAACACATAAATTATCATGCTTTGCAGGCAGACGGTGAGAGAGTGTGAGAGACTGAATGAGAGGCTGGGTGAGATGTGATTTGCTCTTCTGGCAAAGTCTTACAAGATATGAAATATTCTCTCCCGGTGCAATTAAATTTATGCATTATGAATCAGTCCAGTGTGTCAGTGTGTGTTGTGTGGACTCTCTACTAAACGCCAAGATAAAATACAACAAACTGTAACCACTTTATTGGCGTATAAATAAATTACAAAACACATAGCTGCATTGAATAAAAAAATAATACTAACAATTATATTGACAGTTTTTATTTTTATTAATAATAACATTAACCAACTGCAAGAACACTTAATTTCTGTCAAGTTTGATGTAGATTGTGAAATATCATGTGCTTTAACGCATGAATAGCGGTATTAACAAAATACAAGACCAACACAAACCTGAACACATACTGTGCATAAAACACATCAAGGGATTTCTTTTACTCAGAAGTCACAGAACTAGTTACAATCTATGGCAAAATCAACAACCGACAACACCAAACCAACGTGTCAAAAAATGTAACCATATCAAGCATTCGATAAGAATGAACCACAATCCTAACCCAACTATTATGCTTTTTGGTATCATTTTTACCTGACTGTACGTGTAAGGAAACCTCCAGCCAACAGAACCAACAGCCAACAAACAGAAAATGACAATAATACATTGAAATGCATAGATTCTTTGTTGTTGCATGAGTGGATTTGTTAGTTTATGTAAATGCTTAGTGCATAAATAAAATGTGAATATTTAAGCTGTGAATGTGCATCAAATACTCTTTTAAGGATCTCTTGAAACTCTTGGATGTGGACGCTTTGGTTTTTTTTCTCTGGACAGTTTCCCGAGCAGGGTTTAAGACAAGTCCTAGATTAAAATAAATGTTAAGAGCTGTCTAAACTGGAAAAAGCTTGCACTGAGATATC
>JAUMHR010000064.1:4727611-4742726 GCA_032361145.1 Enteromius fasciolatus
AATGACCTGCAGAGAGCTGAGACCAAAGTAACAAAGACTACCATCAGTAACACACTGCACCGCCAGGGACTCAAATCTTGTAGTGCCAGACGTGTCCCCCTGCTTCAGCCAGAACATGTCCAGACCCGTCTGAAGTTTGCAAGAGAGCATTTGGATGATCCAGAAAGGACTGGGAGAATGTCATATGGTCAGATTAAACCAAAATACAACTATTTGGAAAAAACTCAATTTGTGGTGTTTGGAGGAGAAAGAATGCATCCAAAGAACACCATACCTACTGTGAAGCACGGGGGTGGAAACCATGCTTTGGGGCTGTTTTTCTGTAAAGGGACCAGGACGACTGATCCATGTAAACCCAAGAATGAATGGGGCCATGTATCGTGAGATTTTGAGTGAAAACCTTCTTCCATCAGCAATGACACTGAAGATGAAACATGGCTGGGTCTTTCAGCATAACAATGATCCCAAAACGCCCGGGCAACGAAGAAGTGGCTTCGTAAGAAGCATTTCAAGGTCCTGAAGTGGCCCAGCCAGTCTCCAGATCTCAACCCCATAGAAAATCCTGAAAAAAGTTGAAAACATTACTGCTCAAGTGGAGCTCTGCTGGAGGAATGGGCTAAAATACCAGCAACAGTGTGTGAAGACCTTATGAATCAGACTTACAGAAAACCTTTGACCTCTGTCATTGCCAACAAAAGGTATATAACAAAGTATTTCGATTTTTCTGGATTGTTTTTTTCATTTTGTCTTTCATAGTTGAGGTATACCAATGATGAAAATTACAGGCCTCTCTCATTTTTTTAAGTGGGAGAACTTGAACAATTGGTGGCAGACTAAATACTTTTTTGCCCCACTGTGTGTGTGTGTGTGTGTGTGAGAATTATAGGTGTGAACTGGTGAATTTAAGACTCTAAACCTTATGATGCAGAGATAAGGATCAGAACCTAACAGAGATACAGTCTTTAAATTATAGACTTTTATATTATTTTACTTTTTCCACTAAATCTACTGCCACCTTTTTATATAAAAAAAGTATATTCAGAATTATTTTAAAGAGTGTGACTAAACTCAACGAGGCTGCAAAACCTCTGCGTTTAACCAAAATCTTGTTCAAAAACCCATTGAATTCAGGAAGATACAACCCGAAGAGATCTTGAAATATGTTACTGGAAGTTTTTGCAGCTTGTTTTCTATAAATTCAATTTTTCTGAATGCGTTTCATCTCAAACAAGGGTAGCTTGATATGTGCCCTTGAATTAAATGGATAAAGTTGAGAATTAACTGGAAAAGTAAACCCCAACACAAATTCTGTCTGCCGTTCCAGGCGTATCTCAGTATCCTTTACCTGAAGCCCAGGATTCAGATCATTCTGAGACAGAAGAAAGTTCAGACTAAGCTGATAGCCAAGAGTCTGTCCATGATTGAGAATGATGTCTACAAACCCCAGTTCATCGTATCCTTCCACTTGCCTCAAAATATAAGTTTTTATTTTTGTATTTTCTGTTTTTATTTTAATTTTTTTTTTTTTTTTTTAAATAACTTTTTAACTTTGTTAAAATATGCATTTTGGAATATTAATTTATATTCTTTTTTTATTTTAATAATGTTTAGTCATCTTTTTTTGTCTTTTATGAAAAAAAGATGTATTTATTCATATTATGAATGCATTTTCTTTTCGTATATTTTTTTCCATTTAGTTAAAATCTTAGTTCTTTATTATTATAATAATTTTTTCATTCAAATTTATTTAACTTTTAGCTATATAAAAGACACCTGATTAAACATCACTTTGGCAACTAATTTATTTTAATATCAGTAAACACTTATTTTAATAATATATTTTTTTTATGTTTCCTTCATTACTTTTAATCATTACTATGTTTTTTCCATTAATCCCCTAACTCATTTTGAGTCGAGCGTTTTCTTTAAGCATGATTCTCAGAACGAGAGAGTTAAGATCACTTTTGGATTCAACCGGAAAAATAAGGAGCACCATGGGATTATGATGTATCATAAAAACCGATTGATAAAGGCACATGAGAAAGTTGGCTGCCAAATCAAGGTACTGGGTTCATTTAAGTGGAGAACTCCGCACATAATCTGAACATGTATTTCATGTTATCGTTATCTATTTTGCAGAAATATATAAAAAAAATTAGAAAATGCAGAAAACTATAATAGATTATCTATGGGTCTGGATGACTTTGTATTTGATTCATCGTGTATCATCATGTTTCACTTCTCTTTCCTTCAGTCATCAGGTCAAAGGTCAGGGGTCGGGGTCATCGGAGTGATTGAGTGTAACTTCCTCAAGCCTGCTCATAACAAGCAGGATTTTGAGTACACCAAAGAGTACAGGTGCATTTTAGGAACTCACTAAAAACCTTTATCCTGCAGGGCTGTCTGACTCTGATAGCAACTCATTTGAATGGCAGTCTGACGCTAAATTCAAATCTACTAACACAAAGAAACAAGCTTTGGTGAAACTGAATATTTTGTTGTATAGCTGATCACAAATAATGGGTTTAAGTACAGAGTTAACAATACAAGTCAAAGAAATGTCAGTAGATTTTTATTTTACATTTGACATTGTTTTTCATTGTAATATAATAATAATACTATTTAATATATATATATGTATATGTGTGTGTGTGATCAACTATATTATATATCAACTATATTTATGTTATTTAATATTACTATTATGTAAATTAATTTAAGTACTTATATGATTATATGTATTATTTCCATTTTTACCTTTTCTCATAGACTCACACTGGCTGCTCTTGGTCTCAAACTGAATGATTACTGGCGTGAAAAGAAGGAAAAGAAAGCAAAAGAGAGAGCGTTTCAAGCCTTAGAGAGGAAAAGCCAAGGAGGAGATACTGAGGAAACCGAGGAAGAGGAGGAGGAAAAGGAAGAAGAAGAGGAGGAAGAAGAAGAAGTGTATGATTGTTTTCCTCCAAAACTTTAACACAGTAATGTTGTGGTACTGTACCTGCTTTGCTGGGTTAGTAATCTGTTAAGCCCTGTTCACACCAACCACGATAACAATAAAGTTGATTATAAAGATACCGATATTAGCGCCCACACTGGTAAACGTTATTGTCTGTTGCTTTAAATTCTAGAGTTCGTGAGAACAGGGCGGATTCTGATTGTTCATCAGCTGAAAAAAAAAATAGTTCTGAAAATTGATTCCAATGATATTGTTTTTCTGTGCTTGTGTTGTTATAGTTGTGGTGTGGACGCTGCTTTTCATTAAGACCTATATCTTTATCGTGCTTTTGTGTGAACGGGGCTTTAGTCAGATGGTCAGAACAGTACCATGGCTTTGAGGATAAAAAATGAAAGATGGCGTAACCCAAAGCTAAAAACTGACTATTTGTCTGTTAGACCACAAACCTCACACGTAGATGCATCACACACACACAAAAAGCGTCTTATGATGGCAGAGGTCGTGTTCAGCTCTTAAATGCAGGTGGGCTGCACAGAGAAGCATGAAACAGTTAATCACATGGCTAAAGTAGTAGCATGGTTCATATCTGTGAAGTCTGCAAGTAAGCCATGCAACACGCACACATGATTGATCACAACCAAGGTTCCCATGAAAACAAACCCGAGGCTTGGTTTTATTAACTTTGCAAAAATGTAAATACGCAGAATTGTTTTTATCATAATAATCTTAACAAATCTTAGGGTGTCAATTTCAAGAGCAAAATTTGAAAAAGATAGGGGCAAAAGGCCAAAAATGATTTAGAAAATAGTAAAAAAATCAAAAGTAGTAATTGTAGTAGCCATTTGTTTGCAACCACCTTCAAGTAAAACCCTTTAAAATCACTGATGTGTCTTTATGTCAAACAGTGAAACAAGACGATTTCTGAAGCTTGTGTTTAGTGTAATTTAATTGTATTTGTCTTTGATAGTGTTAAGCTCGAACCACTTTCAAGTATTTAACCAAAAAGCTCAAGGCTAGTGGCTAGTCCCAACCTTGTTTCAACTGGAATTACATCAACATACAGTATGAACAAAAACAGCTCATGTTAAACTATTTCTTAGCATAAATGTCCTCCCCAAAAATTAGGGATGTTTATGTTTGTTTAAATAAAATATGTGAACCGTGTATCGCGATTAACCAATTTGACAGCATACGATCACACTTTTATCTTGGATGTGATTAATTGCAGTTAAACGGTTTGATGGCATTAGAACAAAAACTATTATTTCAGATGTGATTAATTGGTTTAATAGTCTAAAAATACAAAATTAATTAATTAAAGTTAATCCGTTTGATGCCATTGGAACACAAATTATAGTTGTGATTAATCGGTTTGACAGCATAAGAACACAAACGTTTGTTTTAGTTTTTTTGCATAAGAACACAAACATTTATTTGAGGTGCGATTAATCACAATTAATAATTTTGCATAAGAACACAAACTATTATTTTAGAGTAATATTGGTTTGACAGCATTAGAAAATATATTTTTATTTTTGGATGCAATTAATTGCGATTAATCACTTTAACTGCAGATATATGATAACTTAACTGCTTGCACACAGAGATATACCATCTGTCCAGTTTATTGCTAAACTGCTCAAACTTTATTCTATTTGTAATATACAATGGTTGCATATAAAGTATCTGTCTGTCTGATAAATGGTATTGTCTTTAAAACTTTAAAATTCAAAAAGTCTCAACATTGAATTTTTTGGAAACAATTAATCGATTTGACAGTTAGAACACGAACGTTTATTTTGAACGCTGATGTATTAACAGCTTTCTTGTGTCCGAAGGGATGTGACGTGGATTCAGTGTGAAGAGTGTTTGAAATGGAGAGGAATCAGCACTCACCTGTTCGCTGGAAGCGTTCCTGAACCATTCAGATGCGGCATGCACCCGATACCACGCTTACGGTGAGTCTACTCCTGTTTGTTGCTGTAGGCTTGCCGCGATAGACGGTGTTGGCGGTGATACCTGGTTTAAGCCACAACACCGGTTATGTCACTTGGCCACCTTGACACCGTCGTTTTTAATATTTAATTTTTTATAATAACAAAATTATTTAGTTCGGTGAGAGAACAGACAATTAAAACTGAACGTGATTACTAAAATGGAGGTCAACTAACGAACGCCAGTCGCGCGCAGATCATATGTCACGTGAGGAGAGCGAGTCAGCTGACTGCCCAGTTAAAACTTGTATTGATATTACTTCTGCCATCAATTTAAGTGATAATGGAAGGTTAAAAGTGTTTTTAATGGAAGGTTTTTGTTTTATTTAAACTGTATTTTTTCATCATTTTACAACAAGGTGTATACCCTCCGTATTTTCTTACTCGTTTTGCTAATAAACTTCATAATTAGCCTATTTGTTCCTCATTCTTTACTGATTTTTAGTTTTGTATACCTATTTAAACTTTGTGTAATTTGTTATTTTACATTAGGCACGGTGTAGCTAATTTGATTGTTTTGTTAATAAAACTTATATGTTCTGTGTTGTATTTTGATGTCAAATTTCTGCTAATGGTGAAAGTAAAATGCACAGTTCTTTTTAAACGAAGCTATTTAAAAGCGAAGGAAAGGAGTAAAAGACAGAAAACTCACACACACAATGTTGTTACATGAAGATTAACCGGGGCAACCCTAGAATGCAGTACTAGTATACTACACATATCATATATGCTCTAAAGTATGTATACTGTGTGCACTAAGCAGGTCTTCTGTGTGAATGAAGTATCCAGATGACCCGATATACCAGAATGTGACATTAAAAAATGAAACAGATTCAAAATGCTACTGGATTTGCTTTCTATGTTAATATACAGCTTGACTAGATTATGTGATAAACACATTGAGGTCATGAGATCGCATAGTACACAAGATGCAGCAATGCAGTACACTAGGATTCTATTCTGAACACACTGCTTTCCTTCACTTCTAACTGGACTGCATAGAGTTAAGGCCTTTTCACATAACTGGCTTAAAAACATACAATAACCATAGGGGAAAAGATTACTGGATGGCTGTAATTCAAATTCACTGAAATGTGTGTATTGCTTAGTATGCTGTAAACCACACACTACGTATTACATTTCAAAGTACGTCTTATTTATTCTTGTGTTTTTGTTGTGTAGGAGCTGTTTGTTACCAGAAGATACAGAGGAAAATGCTGTCACAACACCCAGCTATGAAAAAAAACTCAAAAAACAGTTAAGACAGTAACATTTTCTCTGAACTGCAATAAAAAAACTAATATAAAAAAATGGCAAGTGAAAATTAAATTCAGTACAACTTTTGAAGAAGAAATATAAGTGAATGCCAATAATTAGATTATTTACACGTTACACAACTTGATTTAAATACATTATTGATATACTTGAAATTTGAGTATAAATGCATGCAGTGTTAACGTGTGTTTTGTTGTGCATAGGGAACATGCCTCCATCAAGAGAAGAGGAAGATCTCTGGAGGTTTGTACCTCTGTTTGTCAGATGAGGAAGTACAAGTTTCTCAGGATAGGAACTTGAGTTTGTGACTCTCACGAGTGCGAGGGTGTGATCACACTTGCTGTGGGCTTGTTGACTCAGTTTTTTTGTGTTTGGTCTGTATAAATGTTTTCTGTAGGTCTGCATGCGGCCCTCTTCTTTTGCATGTGGCAGACATGACAAATGAACGTGAGAGCTTTGCCTATGCAAACAAATTATTGGTGCGTGCCTCTGTGTTTGTGAAACTGCAGTATTTTGATACTGTAGTTTGCCAAGCGACCCAATAATTCTTAAACTACAGTCAGGCTGGCCTTAGCAGATGCTTTATAGTTAATGGATCTAGAAAAAAATAGGGGTATTTTTACGTGTCCATACTGAGGCATTTATAGATATTACATACATTAATGTGAACTTTAACTTCTCACTTGGTTTTGACACATTGATCTCACTTCAGACTATAATAAGAGTGTGTGTGTGTGTGTGTGTGTGTTGTAGATGAGTAAAAGCCCTGTGCATACTCTCTGTCGAGGGCTATCTGAACCAGCATCAGAAAGCAAACAGGAAGAGGTCACTGTTACCATGACGACAGATACACAGGAAACAGCTGAGGATGGCGTCGTTGTCACAGAAGAAGAAGAGTCTTCCCCCACCCCGAGGTCTGACAGATACACTCGGCCATTTACACACATTAAAGAATCACTTTTGCAGTGGCTCATCATTAGGAAGGAAGCAAGTACAGATGCAAACCTTGTTTGATGCAATGCAGTGCATTTAACACGTCGTTGCGTTACTGTGAATGACCACCAACTGTGACTTTACACAAGTTCCATTATTATTCAGGATGCTTTTAATATGTTTAAAGTTTATATTAAGTGCCCCTATTATGTGTTATGAAAGCTTCATATTTTGGTTTTGGGAGTCTCAAACAACATGTTGACACGTATGAAAAAACTCTTTCAGTTTCTTATAATATGCATTTATTTTTTACCTTATTTGTTTAACGATTCAATTTTTGAAACCACTCCGGTGATTGGTCTATTTCGCTTGAAGCAGTGTTTGTGAGCTTTTAACACAGTACACTTTCAGATTTAAAACTTTTCAGGTTGATTTTTTATTCACTTAGAGCTGAATAAATCCATAATAACATTAAGGTATTTAATAAATAAATAAATAAAAGTCGGATTGAATATCTAATATAAAAGTTTAACATATCTTTACTGTTTGAATGTAATAAAAAACAGAGAAAAAGAAGTTTTAAAATATAAAATTAATGAATTTATAAACACAAACACACACACATATATATATATATATATATATATATATATATATAAATAAATAAATAAAAAAAGTATATAATTTGCTGTTAATATTTTATACAAATTTTGAGGATTATTTTTTACAATAAAACAGGGTTTATATACATGAATATTTAAAGCTGCCTTTACAATTTAGCTGGTCCCACATATGAAACCATTAGGTTTAAGAACACCAGGTTTAATGTATTTTGACTGACTTTTGCACACTTATTTCTTTTTAGAAAAAAAAGGAAAGAAACACGTTCAGACATTGAAAACAACTACAAGTCCCCAAACCATGCTGAAGTTCCAGACGTCCCATCTGAGGAAGAGACAGAAACAGTGGACAAAACGCAGGATGGACCAGAGACAAACGGCAGCACATCACAAGCGGCTCAGGAGGACACTATTCAGCCAGAGGCCACTGTACTCGAGGGCCCCGTTGAGCCCCAGACATCTCAGGGGCCACAGATGCCCAAAGATCAGCCTAGGATCCCCCCTCACCCGCTCTCACCACACAGTTCCACAACCATGACTCAGACAGTGGTCGTCACTCCTCTCAGCCGGCCAGGATTTCAGCCGGTGTCGCCGTTACCGGCAGATGGTTCTGACCGCGCGGCACATGCTCAGAGACTCGCTCAGCTGGAGCGGGAAGCCAAGCGGCTGAGAAGAATCCTGGGCATCCGTGAGCCAGAGGTTGCAGTGGCGACAGAGTCAGAAGGAGTTGGGCCATCTGATGTCAACACGGGTGATTCCATGTCATGTGACCAAAACTCAGAAAGATTGAACCCGATGACAAATGAGTCTAGCAGAGAGGAACTTTTAGTCTGTCAGGTAAGGATGCCAGCAGCCAATCACATTTCAGTGGCTAGTGCCAAATATAAGTGGCTGACTGTTATGAAAATTAATGTACAATTAGTATGTGCACCCATTTTTATGAAGATAAGCAACTTTCCTTCTTTGCAAATAACGTGATAGAATCAGAATTTCAGAATCAGGTGTAGATCTCATTATGGTTATTTTTAAATGCGTATTTTTTGTTGTTATTTTGCATGTGGATTTAACTTTATGTATAGAGCTCCTATAATTAGCATAATTTTGTGACGATAAACAGTTACGTAGACGAGACTTGCTTCAGTATATATTGTTTTGCATGATAATCCTGTAAATATAAAGTGAGATGCACAAAAAAGCAGTATTTTTATTGTATTGTTGGGTCTAGAAAGCAGAGGAATCCAGTTCATCCCCTATCCAGCAGGAGGCAGAAACGAGTCCGAGAGATGAGCTATACTGGAGCAAGACATTAGCCAAACTCCAGAGTGAGAACCAGACACTGCTAACTGATCTGAACAAGCTGAGAACAGAGAGAGACCAACTGCTGAACCGAGTGAGAGAGTCAGAGAGAGACACTGAAGACAGGAGAGACCAGAGCACCAACACACCCAACCACATTTACAACAGGTGTGTTTCAGTACACAAAGATCATCAGTCTTATTTTATTATTATTATTTGCCATTTCCCTACAATATTTATTTAAAAAAAAAATGTATATATATATATATATATATTTGAATGCATGAATTATATGTGTAGTTTATATATCAATATATTTTTTTAAAGAATTGAATACTTTCATTCAGCAAGAATGCATTAAATTAATCAAAGTGATAGTTGTCTTTTACGTGCTGGACAAAATAGCTACAAATTAGTCATTCATTTACATTTGCATATATATTTTTTTTAATTGTCATTTTCTTTTTTCTTATTAAAAATGTTTATTAAAAAATAGTATTCAGCATTAAATTGATCAAAAGTGATAGGAATGGCATATAATATTGCGAAAGATTTTTATTCTAAATCAATACAATTATTTTCTTTTCAAAAATATTATTTTTAAGCATTGCTAATAATCAGAAATCTTAGAATTAAATATTAGAAAATATCAGATTGATTTCTGAAGGATAATGCGACATTGAAGACTGGATTAATTTATGGAGTAAACTGATCAATTACAAATATACAAATTTGTATCAAATTAATGCCTAAATTCTATATAATAAATATAATTGCATTCATTATATATAATTATATTTATATAAATAATTTAAATATATTTATATAACATATAAATGTTTATGTTTTAAATGTATATACCCGTTTATTTGATTTAAGACACTGTAACATTTGTGTAATAAAAACACACTAATATAAACATGTGTCTCGTTTCTTCCTGACAGCAGTGTGACGCTGGAAAGGTTGCGGTCTATCCGTCAGAATGTGGTTGCGTTATTGTCTTCCATCTTACCAAACCTGGACATGCAGGGAATCAGCTACGACACAAATGATGTCGACAGCATCCTACAGCAGATCATACAAGCCAACAACCTGTGATTTTTCAACCGGATTACAGAGCAGTGGCTGCCTTATAACTCAAGCATTTGGAATCGTAAATAATTTATCTGAAGCTAAACCAAAGGCAAAGGTTTGATGGACAGAATTATGACAGATCAGTCACAGCAGAATTGGTTCGAGGAAAAAGCAGCATTAAACCATCTTCTTTCATAAACTTACATTATTCTGTCATATAAATTAAAGCAACTATACATTTCACACTCAGTTATCCTTAAAGCCCACATTATTTTAACTTACATTTTGCATGACTGAAACACAGTCTCTCCAGTGCTAAAGTGCCCCTATTATGGATTTTTGATGAAGTTTTAAATCTGAAAGTGCACCATGACACATTATCATATTTCCTGCCCACTTGTTAGTCTTTTTGCGTCCATCTGGAAGAAAATCCTAATCCATTTTTGCCACTACGTGCTGCTTTTGGAGAATATAATAAATGAACCTTTCATCACCCATAATAGGGGCACTTTAAAGCAATAGAACTGCCTGAAATGTATTCACCCTCAGGCCATCCAAGATGTAGAGGAGTTTGTTTCTTGATGGCAAAATATTTAGAGACAGTTTTCATGACACCATTCACTGCAGAGCATCCATTGATGAGCAAGTGATGCAATGCTACAATTCTGTTCCAATGAAGAAACAAACTCATCTGCATATTGGACGCTTGAATGTTAGTGTAGTTACACTTTTGGTTGAACAACTATTTTTAGTATTATTATTTTTTAAATGACTTTTTAACACAGAGATGTAACCACTGATGAACACATTAATGCAAACGTTGGTCATTTTTCTTTTGTTCGTTACATAATAAAAGTCATCAGTGCTTTATTTTTTGGAAGAGGTTTCTTGGCACATTTCTTTCAAGGTTTGTTGCGCTTTGGACAATGTGCATGAAAAGGCTAAATACGCTCAGCTGTTCCATAACTTGATTTTTATTACATAATACTGGTTTCATGACAATACGTTTTAAAACAACTTTTAAATGAGTGGACATCAGATCACAGACAGAAACTCTCCAACAAGAGAATAACAAGTAAAGATTCACTCCTTTTGCAAAATGCAGGATGAAAGTGGAAACAGTGTTAATTTGTGCATTAATTAACATAGTTAATTAGAAACACAGTGAAGTGAAGCCAGTTATTTTCACAGTTAGACAGAGGTCACGTGGCAGGAGCGGGAGATTCAAAATGACAAGTGCATTTCATAGCAGAGCTGAACTGATGTTTTAAATCAACGCATCCAATTTTAAAACGTTTTTTAAATATATTTTAATGCTGCATCACTGTTTTAAAATCTCTCATTTCTATTGGTTCGCCTTCTAAATCCTGGCCCATTTAAATCAGGTTAAAGCTCTTTAAACATCTGGAAATTAATACTGAAGCCTTTCAGAATTTTTTTCGTAAACTTAACAGGCTTCATTTAAAGCTAGTTTACTTGGTACAAAGGCAACTATTAAAAATCACAAATATTGAATAGAAACAAATTACAGGTGACAGGTCAAACAAAAGCAGAGCGATACATGACTATAAACAAACGATAACAATCATTGCAAACATTTTACATTAAACTTCTGATATTGTAATATGATATGTAACTATTTACAGGTTAAGAAGCTCAACTACATCTGATTAAATGCAGACGTCCAGACTCTTTCAGTCATGCGATTTAAAGACCAGGATGAAAAGGCCAAGTCTGTCCTTAAAACAACAGGTTCAATATTGATCTCAACGTACAAGCCTACAATGAGTTTCTCCACACTAAAGGTTTACAGGGTTTCTGCATCTTCGTTTGATCAAAAGGAAACACTGCGACCAAGAAACGGAAATGGTACGTTTACTGCATGTTCCGAAATAAACATAACAGAGCCACATTTAGAAAACACAAGCAAAACCTATTAAAAAAAAATCATTTTAATTATTTTTACAGAGAAGAAAACATATGCAAACATCTTGGTATTTTTTAATTAATTTAATTCTATAATTTATTTAAGAACGATTTAACTAAATTCAAACTTCAGTTTCTGTAAATACAATTTTACATAGATGTCATTTTTTTAATGCAACAGTGCTGAATGTTTTCACTTTAATTCATGCACACAATGCAAAAAAAAAAATTAAAATTGCAAAACAGTAATTTTATGCAAACTGAAATTTTAAATTCAATTCACATAATGGTTTCTTGAATTTTAGTGTATAAATTACATAAAAATTGATTAAACTAATGCTATTATTTATAAGAAAGATTTCTAAATGAATCAATTTATGTATACTATGTGTTTGCTTTTAATGTGACGCACAATGCATAAAAACATCTGTAAAACTATAAACTGATGGACTGAATTACATTCAATAACTATATTAATTATTCAGTGGTTTACATGATTTTTTTGAATGATTATTTCCAATCCAGTGCACCTTTTACATGCACTTACAAATGTTATTTGCACTGTGCATTTAATATAGTTTATTAATATGCATTTATTTCAAATGCCTTTTCAATTAATTCAATTAATTCGCTCTGCTTGAGTTTTTTTTTTTATTATATATATATATATATATATATATATATATAAATAAAGCCCAGTGATTGTACTTGCTCACTCTGGCCTGACAGCAAAAGTAAAAAAGTGGAGAATAAAAGAAACAATTTCTGCTTTACCTGCTAAAGGCCATTCTAATGCTAAATAAAATTGGCTACATGCGTTACATTTTTTGGTTGACGAAGATAAGCCAGCGCTATACCGCTAGTGTAGTTTCCAGCAACCAAACATCTGATAGAACATAATGGCGCTTTCCTCACACAACTGTACACGTCTGAACATTAAGGCAATGACCTACTTAGAAACAGTAAAGCTGATTTTTAACACACACGAACACGGCTTCAAACCAAAGCTAAGAATGAACAACTCTTTCCATCTGAGGGGTTAAAGTGAATCTGAGCAGAGCTATAAGGTGGACTCTTCACCGAAAGGACACTTCTTACTGCCAAATACACACAATATATCCAGCTATAGCACACGTGCAAGAAAGCATTAGTGACGTACACTTTTAGTGCGGGATATTTCAACCTGGGACTTGAGACGAGTGTGCAAATCAACATGTTTTTAGTGTGATGTTTCTTGATCTGTATGAGCTGAGCATATACATTTAGATTTACGTAGGCCATATCCCATAATCCTCTATTCCAGACCTGCTAGTTGATGCCTTCAACCCATCAAAACCCAGATACTAGAAACTCCAGAGGTTACTTGTATAGAATGCTGCTGGGATGGATTTGAAACACTATTCGTTTGACTATGACACAGAAGTATCAAACTCCTATAGATAGTAACGGGACATACATACACACATATGCTCGTTTTGCATCAATGTGTTTGTTTATGTGTTCATGCGTGATTTCATGAGCGTGTCAGTGTGTGTTCAGAGAGAAATCGTGATCGCTCGACGTACTTGTCTGTCTCTCCACGGCTCTCAGTGACTTGCATGCTATTATTTTGCTCTGGATGTCGTGTTTTTTCTCAAAGTAGTCAACCAGCGATGTTTCTGTCAGGAACGATGCTAAAACCTGCTCGAACGTGATCGACCAATCGGCATCCGGCGCGCTGCCCCGCCTCCGATCCGCCGCGTCTCCGCTCATGCAGCCAATCAGTACAGTGTCGTCGGCGATGTCCTCGCACTGCAGCGACCCGGCACTCACTACGGAGTAGGACGAAACGGACGTGTCGTCTTTGGCCTCTTCATCAGAGCCGGCAGCTGTAGGAGGCGGTGTCTCGAGCTGCGCCTCTGCCAGGGCCTTGGAGACCAGGGACTGTCCTGATCCTCCCTCCCCGGACGAGTCCTCCCTCTCCGGCTGCAGAGTGTCGACCGCCGAGGGCAGCTGGGTTTCGGGTTTCTTGCTGCCGTTGTTAGTAAATTTCTTGCCCACTTCTCCGATGCGCAGCAGGAGACTCGCCACCGTGGCGATGCCATGATACAGCTCCTGCTCCATGGGATCTTCACTGAACATGTTGTAGAGAGTCTTACACATCTCAATGAACTGCTCCTGTAATTGAATGAATAGAAAAATGTGTTTTAGTGATAATACTAGTCTTCAATAGGTCAAAAAACTGCAGTACTAGGTTGCTTCTTAATAAATAAATCATTATTTGATTGTAAACAAAACCAAAAAAAGGCCAACAAATTGAAATGTAATTTTTAAAGGTTATACATCTGTGTGTGTGTGTGTGGGCGGGTTTATGAGGACACAAATTTGTATAACGACATGGGTATGACATAGGTATTACAATATGTAGGTGTTTTATGAGGACATTTTCAGTGTTCCCATAATTCAAAAGGCTTAAAAAACATACTAAATGGTGTGTTTTTTTTTTTATCTAAAAATGCACAGTTTCCTGTAAGGGGTAGGTTTAGGTGTAGGGCAATGCCACATACAGTTTGTCCTGTATAAAAACCATTACGTCTATGGAGAGTCCCCATAAATCACAAAAACCAACATGTGTGTGTGTGTGTGTGTATACACAGACATACACACACATAATTGTTAAAATGGTTTAAGAAAAAAATTATGTTCACTTCAAATGATAATATATAGCTTTTATAATGTGTAAATAAACTATATAATTAATCATTAGTATCACTAGGTCTTAAAAGTAATCTCTAAAAATGCAAAACTAAACTTTTCTTCATATTAACATTACAATTTTTTGAAAACAAATTTGATATGTTAATGGCTACATTTAAAATGCAGCTGTTAAAGGAACACTCCACTTTTTTTGGAAATAGGCTCATTTTCCAACATCCCTAGAGTAATACAGATGTGGTTTACCGTTTTTGAATCCATTCAGCAGAGCGCCGGTTCCTTAATAATTCCTTGATAATTCCTTGATTATTACGCCGGAATGAGAGAATAGTTCCTAGTCATATCAG
>JAUMHR010000064.1:4758940-4770734 GCA_032361145.1 Enteromius fasciolatus
TTAAAATGTAATTTATTCCTGTGATACAAAGCATCATTACTCCAGTCTTCAGTGTCACATGATCCTTTCAGAAATCACTCTAATATGATGATTTATTACTAGAATTATCAATGTTGGAGACAGTTGTGCAGACAAATATATTTTTTGGAACCTGTGATTTTTTTCCTTTCTTTTTTTTTCTCAGGATTCTTTGATGAATAACAAGTAAAAAACAACAACATTTTTTTACCAAACATAAAACATTTCTAAAATGTAAATCTATGCTGTGACTTTGTTCATTTAATAGATCCTTGGTTAATAAAAGTATTCATTTCTTTCAAAGAAGAAAGAATAAAAATGTACCAAACTTTTGAACAGTAGCGAAACAGTAAACTACCGTAACAGTACATCATTATCCATTTTAAACAATATTTAAAAAAAAACAGCTCAACTGTAAAAAAAAAAATTATCATATTAGAATGATTTCTGAAAGGATCATGTGACACTGAAAACTGGAGTAATGATGCTTTGTATCACAGGAATAAATTACATTTTATAATATATTCACACAGAAAACAGTTATTTTAAATTGAAATAATATTTCACAATATTACAGTTTCTTTCTGGATTTTTAATCTAATAAATGCAGCCTTAATGCATGTTTGAACAGTAGTGTATACATGCATGCATTTGTATATACATAATAAATATACACACATATATTATGTGAACAAATACTTTTATTATGGATAATTATGCGATTTGACAGCACTAATATATTCATATGTAATGATTATATTTAAAAATAACATTACATAATGAGTAAGCGCCAACTGATAAATCAGTTTAAAACAAAACATTTGCAGTTGTTGTTTTTTTCTGCATACTAAGCGTGTGGGCACATCCCTATTTTGTGTACATTTAGGACCAGGATATCAAGCGCTGTTCTACAGACTTTAAATACGAACCACAAGCAATATTCCAGAAGATCTGTGACTCTCCCGTCTGATGCAGGATCCTGTACGGAGCCACGCGAGCACTCGAGTCCAGCACCACATCCAATGTACCCACCAGCAAACCTGAGAGAAAACAGAAAGAGAGAGAAGTACACAGGTCACATCTATATGCAGTATGAAGAGAGAAAAAAACCCTGTCTTAGTCAATAACAAGCGTCAGAGCGTTTCCTTCAGTTCTCATTGCTGACACACATATATTTACCCAGGAATTTAAGAAAAAGCATGCATTTGTCACACACATCTTGACTTCCTCCTAAAGGGGTCACATGTTCAGTGAATGCATGATTCTGAAGGGGACATAAACACTAAATGGCTTCTTTAAACGGGATAAAGTGTTTTTGTGAAGCGTAATGCATAGAACATTGCACAAGCATGACATTAACACACACTACACCTCACTGAAGTATGACAAAACACCCGTATGATGCAACTTCCAGACAACAACAGGGTAATGCTAAGGTCTTCATAACGTAATATTATAGTCAGGTTCAGAGGTGAATGCAGTCATTCTGCTGTCATGTGAGACACTCCACTTAAAAAGTGCCTGTTTCTGTCTTGTTTGTTTTTTTAGGAGCCAAGGAAACCATGTGAATATCTTTCTCAGGAGGAAATAATAAGTTAACATTGTGTGACACAGCACAAACACAAACCAAAGGCTTTTCTGCCATTAAAACTCAAGATATAGATTTACGTTAGTCATACATAAATATATTGTTAGTAATAAATATATTTGTAGTTTCGAGGCATGTGTATATATACAGTAACTACGCACAGTACAGTTGTTAAATGGCTTAAAATTGTAACGTGTGTGTGTCTATGCAGCGTAAACCATTTCACCACGATACTGAAGTGTGTGTTTTATATCAGGCAAACATCAGACACCTAAGAAATGTTAAATTTATAATTTCAACTACATCTGTTCAACATTAATCCATACATTTATAAATCACACACATATGAATATACTTAACACTAAAAATACTACAATTTCATAAACATGTCAGATATAAATAAACAGCTGACGCAAACACAGACAGCATCAATGAAGAGATGCGACCAAAACAAATCCACCCACAGATTGTTCCACGTTATAATGAATCATCAACGAGCATAACTGCGTTGGTAAACTCTCCTTCATTATGCATGTGTGATCTGTCGTGCACACGAGCCCCGATGGTTTATATTTGGGTAATAGCTCGTACCCGTGATGCCTCCTCCGCGCCCGTGTCCCTTCCTCCTCTGCAGGATGAAATAGGGATTCGCTCGCTCGCTCACCCACAGCGCGTTGGCCAGTAACACCTCCTCTGGGGTAATCCACATGGCTTCACTGGCGCTTTCACTCTGTAGACGCGGCCAATGTGTGAGTTTTAATCATGCCAGAATAGCCAGAACTCAGCTGATGTTTGTCTGCATGAGCCGCCCAACTCACTGCGGGCGAAACCAGCCACCGTGGAGCCAAAATGGCCTCCTGAGCCACTGGAACGTCAAAATAAAAGTCTTTAGCGCCACCGAGAATATGTCGTATATTTATATCGTATTTGATACATTTTGTACAGTGTGCTCTGCAAATATACTTGATATATCTGTAAATAGAATTAAACTGGTTCCACAGCAGCATTCAAATACAGTGATATCTTATTACATGTTTTTGCGAGAGATGTTATTTCATTATATTAATTCAATGTGTTCAACCCAAATAAAATTAAATAAATAACACTTACTAGTAAATAAATATTAGTCTAATTCTGCTTTGTGCAGTCTGTATTGACAAACCTAGTTTTCACCATAAATAAATCTCCATATAATACTATATATAATATTTTGAAAAAATATTTATTGAAGTCCTATATAAATAAATATGATTTAATTTGAATATGTTTATTTTCAGATGTGTACATTATTTTAGCAGCTAAATATTTAACTATTTTCACTAAAACGGTTAATCTATAAATGTATTAAGGCACATATTGAGTATTTATGCATGTAATGCAGATTTATGTCCACGTTGTGGCAGTATAGTATGCTGATTAAAATGAAAATTTTCTCAAATGATTTGAAGGGAATAAGAATACTAAATGGTATATGATATAATGATAAATTATGTACTTTAAAGAATATCATGGCATTACCAACATACTGGTTTCTATCAAACAATCAGGAGACTCGCACACACACACATATGCATATATACAGTGCCCTCAACTAATATTGGCACCCTTGGTAAATCTGAGCAAAGATGGCTGTGAAAACAAATCTGCATTGTTTATCCTTTTAATCTTTTATTCAAAAAGTTCACAAAATTCTAACCTACCATTGAAGTGAAACAATTGAAAATGGGGAGAAATAAATATGAAATAAAACTCTACTCCTCGCCGTGTATTAGGACGATAGAGACACACGTCCTCTTCTAGGCAGCTTCGTAACATTTTATGTTGATTGGAAATTCTTAATTATTTCCCTGATGGAGGAAATGGTAATTAACACTGTTCTAGCCCTTTTCTTAAAGCCACTTCTGTAATTGGTGAAGCTCAATTATCTTTTGCTGCACATCATGAATGTATGATTTGGGTTTTCTCATTGTGTTAATGATTAAAGGAATGTGGGCTTTGTTTTCCCTCCTATATATATTTATGTGAAACAAGAAGCCAGGGCTGGATATTTTCCTGTTCATAATCACCCTGGGGTGATCAAAATTGTGAATATGAATGGGAATATACTTAGAGATATTTTGCTCATAAAAAATTCTAGGGGTGCCAATAATTGTGGTCAACAAGTATTAGAGAAAAACATTTATTTCATCTTCTTATTTTCAATTGTTTTACTTCAATGATAGGTTAGAATTGTGTGAATATCTTGAATGAAATATCAAAAGGATAAACAATGCAGATTTATTTTCACAGCCGCTTTTGCTCAGATTTCCCAAGGGTGCCAATATTAGTGGAGGGCACTTTATTTATTCATTTTTATTTTTATTCATTTATTAGACCTAATAATATTTCTACATTTCCAATGTATATGTATTTTTGTATAAATCAGACAAATAATAAATGAAAAACAAATTCACTTAACAAAACACAGATTTTTCAGGCCATTCAATATTTACGGAACAACACTCATCACGTTTTGTAGCATATTTTTACTTTTATAGAAAAGACTATAAGTATCTTCAAAGTGAATGAAAATAAAAAGTTTAAATTCTATTTTAATAAAAAGATCTGCCTCAGATATCAAAGATACATGAGCTCCCTGTAAACATGTTCTCCTTCACTGACATTAGTAATGATCTCCGTGTCAGACTGAAGCACCAAAAACACAAGATCAAGGGCTCTTCTCCAGGCTTCAGTCTTCAGAGTCATGTTATCATACACACCAGCTGCATCCCACGATATGGCTTTTCCATCTTTATAAAGCTTCATCTGATGTGCAACAGCCGTCCAAGCCTCTGCTTTAGATCCCACCGACCCGCTGTTCATCATCAAAGTGGAGACATAATCCATCCAGGCTTCGGTCATCAGCTCCAGCACCACAGCTTCCTGTGGGTTTTCCATCTCCATCTGTTTAGTTCGATGAAGTTGCTGGATGCAAAGCAGTTCAGTGGTTCCTGCACCGTGTAGCAACTTCCCATCTGCAAGCGCTTGGTGCAACCGATGAGCGCAGCTCCAAAACTGATCCTCCAAGCTTTGGAGTCTAGCAGATACAGAGCTGCTTATGATAGCCGTGACCAGAGATGTGCTTGCAGTCACAACGCTGACCACGACTAAATCATTTTCTCCACTGTAATCTCTCTGTTGGCTGACTGTAACTCCTTGTCCCACGCAGTTCTCGTCAATCTGTGTGATGTACGAAACCGGTACAGCGCCTGAGCATGTGCTGAAGTCCTTTAAAATGCTGCTTTTAACACATTCAATAACCAGGACATTTGCGCAGAGAAGCCGGTCTTTGAGTTTCACGGCAGCCGTGCCACTCACAAGCACAACATCTATGCTGAATTCACGCAGTTTTCTTAATGCATCCTCAATCCAACACTCTTCCAGACTCACACCAGACATGTTAGCATGATCTGTGATGTGCACCACATTCCCAAGCCTGTTAAAACCCACGTGGCGATACTTTTCACACAAATCGCCATTCACCAAAGCGATATTTAACACCAGACCCTGAAGGCGTCGAACCACAGATGCCTGTTCGACTGACAGCAACGTGACAAATCCATGAACCACGCTTGATTTCTCCTCGGACAGGCCTGGAATGAGGCATGTGATCAGTTTTTGAATATCCAAAGATCTGTTTTGTGCATTTCCTGTGTTTTTGGATTGTAACTTGCATGCTTTTATAACTAAACGCATGGAGGAGTCGCATCCATGGCTGACGGCTCGTGCTATGTCAGTTACGTCGCTTAGAGCTGTTTGTGTGTTGTCAGTCTGGAAATGAAAGTGTCTGCTGTGTTTGAGTGTCAACTTGAGATTCTGAGAGTGTTTAACATCCATGTGCTGCACCTTCGTGTCCTGAATCTCTAATTTAACAGCTGAAGTAGGTCTAAAGTCCTTCAGTTTCTGGCGAGAAACTTCTTCCACATTTACAGTCGATTGTTTGCACACCTCTAAACACAGCTCCAGTCCGGTCCTCATGGCTGTTTTGATATCCAACACTGTTATTTCTCTGTTTAGACACTCTAATGCAACTCTACTCCAAACTCCAGCCAGAAAAACCAGCGTGCTTGTCCCGGAGTGAAAGAGCTTCTGATGGGCCTGTACCGTCTCAAGCAGCAGTTGGCCGACTGAGCCGTCCAGTGCCATACACTGAAGCAGACGTGAACAGGAGCTGACAAATATCGCATCCCCGGCGTCTTCATCCTGGATAAACTTGGACCGTTTGTTGGGGCCCAGAAAGCCATGTGTGGTGGCAGCTATGGCTTCTAACTGCTGGAGTCCAATGTGGCGGCGCGGAGCAACAGTGGCACTTCCACACATCTATCAGTAAGTAATAACAAGATGCGGGTTAGTTAATGTTTACAAATGTCATTTAGCTGTGTGTTCTGATAGGATTGTACTGCAGGAAAAAGGGGAAAAACAATGCTGAATACAAATACTAAAATGCAATTAACTACATACAAATTAAAATGTAATCAATTCGTTAATTGTAATTTATATAAAATAAAATTGCAATACGTAAAAGATACCCAAGGTTTTTCCCAAAAAATGTAGTCCTTAATTTATTTTTTTTCTTTATTTATTTATCCTTTATTTATTTATTTATTAACCATTTGTAAATGAATGCAGTTTTATTTCCTAAAATATATTTGTATAATATTTATACATATATATATATATATATATATATATAAACCTTAAATTGTCTATTGTAATTTTGGTAGTTTTGAGTCTCTACTTGATGTTCAATGTTCAATTTTAATATTTTAATTTAATAGAATAAAAGTCTAAACTGTTTGAAGTTTAATATAAATACAATTTGACTTCTTATAAATTAAAATAATAAAACAAACACGTAATGGACAGAATTATAACCATTCTATTGTTGCAAACATTTAGCAATTGTGAAACAGCATGTTATTAAGCGCAGTTCTTTTTTGTCCATTAAGATTAATAGGCTAATATTTGTCTACTAAGCCCTTATTTAAAAATTAATAAAATTATGTGGATCCTGCACACATTTTTACACAAATTATTGCATTTAGATTAAATGTATTAACTATGCATAAATTAAGTTGACAAAAGGCATCAAATGCTGCTATATTGGATAAGTTACACCGACCTAAAATAATATTTATGTATGATAAAATGGTCGACTAGAGGTTTTGCAGTCTTATTGGCAAATTAGCTTCTGGTGTATTTTAGGCCGGCAAAACTAAGTAATCACACTGTCTGCGTATCATTTAGATCAAATTTCAAGTCAAATTCGAGTCATATGTACTAACTCTATCGTATACAATGTCCTAATCAAACCGAAGCTACTAACCTTCACCGCTGAGCTGCATTGTTTACGTGGTGTGGCCATATTCTAAAATGCGCATGCGCACCGCACTACAACACGCTTGCTAACGGCTCGTTGCTAAGACACGGACGCCAAACTTACCAACCTGTCAGTTACATCTAACAAACCCCCACCCGCTCATGTTTGATTGGTAGAACATATCAGAGACAGAAAGGCTACATCTGCTATTGGATAAATCTGCTGTCAATCACTCGGAAGCCACGCCCACCCAAACGCGCTCAAGGAAACCAACGACACTGACAGCGTTTCCGACTCTTGTTTACTAACGTTTCACGCAAGCTGCAAAGCTAAGGGTTGATTCTTTTAAAACTTTCGAAATGGTAAGTATAGATTAAGTTACTTTTAAAACTTTGTAAACGAATTCAAGTTGGAAAAAACTAAATAAGTGTATATATAGATGTTCGTTAGCTTACACTGTTAGCTTGTTGGCGTTATTGTTATGGAAACCAGCAGCCATTCGCTTTATTTTTTGAGACAAAAGGTATAACTGTGCGCTTCCTTAAATTATATTATGAATAAAACACTTTTATTGAGGTTACATGAAAACTGTCTAATTAATTAAACCGAAGTTTTGTAGATCTGCGTATGTGATTATGAAACTAATCCAGCTCTTAAAATCTCCCACCAAATACAGATTAGCTTGTGAATAACTTATGCAAATGTGATTTAATTAAGTAACATTTATTTATCCTTGCAGGAGAAGAAGATTGCTCTTAATTACCACCAGTGCAAATTAGACATATATATTTATATATATATATATATATATACATACACTGTCTAATTAATAATGATACAATAACAGTTTTGTTATTATTAATAATAATAATAATAATGAAACAAATATCTGCTTTGCTCCTCTGTCTCAACAGTAATAATATTTTAGTTCAGTTCATAATCTAAATTTCAGATTTTTATGTAATTTTCATTTTTTATTTTTTTTTAACGAAATTCAGTAAACAGTAAGAAAAAACAGGACCAAACCTGAAGAAATGAAAAATAAATAAATATATTTAATAATATATAAAAAAATATAATTCTATAATATATAATAATTATAATAACTTTTTATATTTTTTCATTTTATTTATGTTGTTAAAAACCATTAAATTCATTTATTTTACTTCAAATATTTTTTATTGGTGTTTTGTGTGACGATACAGATATAATACAGATATATACAGAATAATGATAACAAAGTAAAGATATTGTCTTCTATAAATCTCTACCACAATCCACTAATTCATATTAAGAGACAAAAAATAAATAAATATGAAGTGCAATACAATATACAGTTAACCAACATGTCAGTAAATAAAAAAGATAAAAGATTAGAGATATTACATAGTTACGGATGCACAAGGCAGGCATTTAATATAATACAAAAAGTGATGCCAACTCTTATAAAAGGATTTGAGTGAGCCAGAGAGTGAACATCTTAACGTCTTTCAAGTCTGATACATTAAAAGAAAATGTCCTGTATCCACCTGTCATGTGTCAGAGGGGAATTGTGCTTAAGGATAGCCGTCTGGCCAAGATTGTGGCAAGAGCAACAACCATACTATTTGAGTCAACACACCTGACCAGAAAGTTGCTAACTGTGGGGATGTCCAAAACATATGCAGATGATCAGAATCAGAGCTCACTTAACCCGGCAGGCATGGGTTAAGTGAGCTCCGAATCGTAGGGCTGCACAATAATGGCAAAAATCAGAATTGTTAATTATTACCTTCAATTTGTAATTGCGATTTTTAATTACGATCATCACAATTTACATTGAATGACGTTTGAAGCTAAAAGCAACTGAAAAATGGATCGCTGTTCTATAGTATTTAACCTCAAATTTGAACTATACATTAGATTGGTTTCTACTTAAATTAAAAAAGTACAAATATGCATAGTATTGTAATGATATACTACATCGAAAATTAAAACAAAAAGATAAGATATAAGATAACATGTAGAAAGAAAATAAAAAGCACACAGAATAATGTAGGCATGTAATAATGTAATTGTGGCATCTGTAATCTTAGTCGCGATTAGAAAGTCAATTAATTGTGCAGCCCTTCTGAATAGTATTTTACTCTGCACCTATTAGCACATAAGGAAGAGGAGCATGAGTCAAGATGTTATGCCACAGTTCCTTTGTAGTAGTTCCTAGGTCATGCTCACAAGTATCTGATTGTCAGTAGGGTCCACATTAATTAAATTTATTAAATTATAAGTGACTGAGATTAAATGTTCATGGTTGATATTCAATTCAAGGAAATTATCAATATGCATTTGAGGGGGAGCCTCCATTTATTTTGTATATATTTATTCTCACATGTATTTATTTCTATATTTACTGGTTTATACATTTATTTATTTTTAGTTTTCTGTGTGCACCATGGAAATGGTGGGAGGTGGCGCTTGGATAGCTGCAGTGCATTGAAAACTTGCATATAGAAGAAGCATTTCTAAGACATTTAAGAAAACAATGATAGCACCCCCTGGTGGAAGCATGGCTGAATCTCTCCTTCTGCTTTTATTTTCCAGGCTTCAAGCATTAGGAAACCCAGCGCCACCACGAACCAGCGGAAGAGAGCTGGTCCCAAACCAGAACTGACAGAGGAACAGAGGCAGGAGATCAAAGAGGCGTTCGATCTGTTTGACACAGACGGGTCTGGACACATAGATGTAAAAGAACTGAAGGTAAAAAGGGTGTGAGACCTGTAACCATAATCTTATATATCTGATAAAGGCCCAGAAACATGGTCTAAATTAATTTAGGAATTACCTAATCAGAAAATCCCATCTGAGTAACTAATCTTACTCCTCATCTACTACTGGCTAATGAATCTGCCATGACCCTGAGGTTGCATGTATAATCAGTACTTGTCATTAACAGGAATTTTAATTTTTATTTCGAATAGTCTAATTACTTTTATACACAAATTATTAAAAAATTATTTATTTATCTGACAAGAAAAGGCTATTCTAAATGTACAGCATTTATAATTGTTCTTAAATAAAATGAAGAACATTTATTTAAAGGAACATTTCACTCAGAAATGCTCATTTAGATTTTTTTTCTTTGTGGGAACAGATTTGTAGAAATGTAGCATGGCATGACTTGCTCATCAATGGATCCTCTGCAGTGAATGGGTGTCGTCAGAATAAATTCCAAAGAAGCTGATAAAAACATTACAATAATCCACAGATAATCTGCATGACTCATAAAACCATAGTTTATTTGTACGTAGTGTTTTGCGTAGTGTTAATATTAATAATGTGAATTCATTCAAATATGTGCCCAAACACACTGGTATATACACTAACAGAATAATTGACTTGTTGCCATAGGTTGCTATGCGAGCTCTGGGGTTTGAGCCGAAGAAAGAAGAAATAAAAAAAATGATTGCTGATATTGATAAAGAAGGATCGGGCATAATCAACTTTAATGATTTCCTTTCTATGATGACACAGAAAATGGTAAGTCTGCAAGCTGAATGAAAACATAACCAACCAGACGACTATCTAGCCACTGTTGCAAACCTCAAGTGTTTACATGGAAAATGACGTCAGTAAAATATCAGAAAAGAAATCCCTCAAGATGACAAGGATCATACAATTAAGGCATCATGGTTAGTTCTCATCGCAGTTTAAAAAAATGCAATAAAAATGGGGGTGGTGTTCTGCGGAGCTGAGGGGGAAGAGCGGAGACAGAAAACATACACAGCTTAGGTTTCAGATTCATTTCGATCTCATTGAGTTAAAAAAATAAATAAATACACAGCCATTTGAACTGCCATTTTTTTAACTGCCAACTTGCCATTTGCATCAAAAACACACACATACGCACTGTTGCACCTCTTTTAAGGCTTCTGATTCTGTAGCACTTACAGTGGGTACAGGAAGTATTCAGACCCCCTTAAATGTGTCACTCTTTTGTCATATTGCAGCCATGTGCTAAAGTACATTTTTTTCCCTCGTTAATGTACACATAGCACCCCATATTGAACACAGAACACCCCAAAACACAGAATTATTGACATTTTTGCAGATAAAAAAAACTAACTGAAATATCACATGGTCCTAAGTATTCAGACCCTTTGCTGTGACACTCATAAATTTAACTCAGACGCAGTCCATTTCTTCTGATCATGCTTGAGATGGTTCTACAGCTTTTTTTGTAGTCCAGCTGTGTTTGATACTGATTGGACTTGATTAGGAAAGCCACACACCTGTCTATATAAGACCTTACAGCTCAGAGCAAATGAGAATCACGAGGTCAAAGGAACTGCCTGATGAGCTCAGAGATAGGCACAGATCTGGCCAAGGTTACAAAAAAGTTCTGCTGCACTTAAGGTTCCTAAGAGCACAGTGGCCTCCATAATCCTTAAATGGAAGATGTTTGGGACGACCAAAACCCTTCCTAGAGCTGGCCGTCTGACCAAACTGAGCTATCAGAGAAGAGCCTTGGTGAGAGAGGTAAAGAACAACCCAAAGATCACTCTGGCTGAGCTCCAGAGATGCAGTCAGGAGATGGGAGAAAGGCAACCATCACTGCAGCCCTCCACCAGTCGGGGCTTTATGGCAGAGTGGCCCGACAGAAGCCTCTCCTCCGTGCAAGACACATGAAAGCCTGCATTAAGTTTGCTAAAAAACACCTGAAGGACTCCAAGATAGTGAGAAATAAGATTCTCTGATCTGATGAGACCAAGATAGAACTTTTTGGTCTTAATTCTAAGTGGTATGTGTGGAGAAAACCAGGCACTGCTCATCACCTGTCCAATACAGTCCCA
>JAUMHR010000064.1:4770834-4785038 GCA_032361145.1 Enteromius fasciolatus
AATTAGTCATACAGAGGCAAAAACAACTTAGGAAGTGCTCATAATACCGTACAACAGGCAATCTTCAAATAAGTGCAAGCTATAAAGGGAAAGAAAGAGTAGGGTTTTTTTTTTATGATGTTAAATAGTGTTGAAAGAGATGGGTTTTCAGAAGTCGTTTGAAGGTTGTAAGGGAGTTGGCATTTCGGATAGCAATGGAAAGATCATTCCACCAGCCAGGAACGGTGGAATGTACCCACTCTATATAAGCCTTTTGATGGGTGGTGTGATGGAGCTGTAAAAACAGTTACTAAAACACTCACTAAATAAATGAATCACATTCACATTTGTGCGTAACTTTTATTACAAAGCAAAAACAAACACTCTTCTTTCGATCCATGAACGCTTCTCTCAGTTAAAGGGGTCATTTGATGCTATTTTAAAGATCATTATATGGTGTAACAGAATATATTGACTTCCTTTAATGTTCAAAACACACATTTCTTTTTTAATACTGTACATTAGAGCTGCACAATTAATTGTTAAAAGATCACGATCTCGATTCAACCACAAACACGATCTTAATCCAGCATTAATACGATTCAGCCAATTATATTTTTAGGGACAGGAGACGAGCATTACTTTTGTGATCTAGAGACTAGATCTAGCACTGACTCACAGTGTGCGTTATGACTTCTGACGTCACGGTTTTGCAGGCAGAGGCCAGGTGTGCATGTTACGCTGGTTACTTTCCGTCTCGCGCACATCTGCATCCGTGCAGAAGTATATTTATTCGCGGATGAGAGCAAGAGTATCTGCCTGCAGCCACTGTGGAGCTCGACCTCCACCGATAATTAAAAAAAATATATATATAAAATAAATTAAAATAAATATAAAATAAACAAATATATATGTAATTTTTTTCAAAGTTTTTTTCTTTTCTTTACATTATTACATTATTTTACATTTCATTTCTTGTCTTATTTAACTGCTATTTTACTGCTGTTTGAAAACCTAAAGTTATCCAGAATCATGAGAGAATCATGATCTTTATTCTAATTAATGATTCTCATTTTATCCAGAATCGTGCAGCTCTACTGTACATTATTGTAGTTCCTCTATTGACTGTCTCTCAAACGCATTGTTTTCTGCAAAGACCTTCCTTCCGACAACCGCAGACTGCTCTGATTGGCCAGCTGACTCAGTGCATTGTGACTAGCCGAACACCACAAGTGCACGTCAGAAATGTAACACCCCTTTCCATAATCGTGAGCTTCAGCTATATATAAGACAATCAATAATGACATTAGTTTTACCATCAGTTCAAGCCTGAAAGATGAAATGGAATCATGTGAAAGACACAGCGAGTATTTGCAATACAGAAGTCATGATTGAGAAAGCTGACTCCACTGTAGTACAATGAAATTGAATTGAAAACGTGGGGAAAATGTCATTATGAAATAAATGTTTTTCTCAAATACACGGATCCTTAGAAACTCCTATGAGTAAAATATAAATTATAGTCCCATTCATATTTACAGTTTGTAGCACACCAGGATGACAACTGTCACACAATCACCTGTTCTCAGATCAGCCTCCACCAAACACACACCACTGCATTCACCTGATGCAGGATCTGTCCCGTTCATCCTCTCCCAATCACCTGATTACAAACACCTGTCCCCAATCACCTGTACACTTTAAGAGGCCGCTCAGCCATTCACTCGATGGCTGAGCTCAAGGTTGTTCCTAGTTCAAACAGACTTCGCTCTTCTGCCTGTCTAAAGCCTGCCTGCCCGCCTAACAGCCAGTCTACCTGAATTGGACTCCGATCTCCTGCAAAAGACTAATTACCGATCTTGCCTAAAATACTTGAATTGCCTTGTGAACTGCCTCTCTCACTGCAATCACAGCCTCAAGCGCAGACTCTGCTACTCACCTGCTTAACTTACCTGTGACTCTTACCTACCTTTGAATCCTCAGCCCTGTGTTGATCTATTGTTTAACAAAACTCACTTGTTAACTTGATTATCTGTCTCATCTGGTTACTGAGCGTGACAACAACAAACATGAAATGATACATGAAACATCCATGACTTTTTCACAGGAATATAATTATGAGGGAAAACCAAAACCAAATTCCCTGAATCATCCATCACGTCCAAAAATTTAAAACGCAGATTTATTTTCACAGGCTTCTTTATTCATATCTAAAATACAATGTTAATAATTCAGTTCGCTACTGTAAATGTTAAAAATTGTTTATTAATTTTACTTCAGTTTTACTATTAGTAATTATAGAATAAACTGAATTAAGATTAGAAATGGTGTCTTGGCACGGTTATTTGTTTAAATTCCCAGCTAAATTCAGCAAGACTTCACAGTATACTGTTACCGTGACTTAAACTGTTTTTTTGGTTATGATGCCTACGCCTGCGTGTCATTTATGTTTCACAACAGACTGAGAAGGACTCAAAAGAAGAAATCCTCAAAGCTTTCAGGCTGTTCGACGACGACTGCACCGGCAAAATCTCTTTCAAAAATCTCAAGCGAGTGGCAAAAGAGCTCGGGGAGAACCTCACAGACGAGGAATTACAGGTGCGTCTTCCTCCAGAGGCGGGGAAATACACAGAAAGAGGATGTTCCTGTGTGTAAAAGTCACAGACGAATTGTGTGTCTCCTGAGAAAGTGTCTGGTTTAGTCAGTGGGTAGTGAATGACTTAAGATCAGATAAGATCCTTCATCACGGAGCAACAGCTGACACTGTTAGGAAACACTGCACTTTAACAACATGTTTTTGACAATGGCTTTGTGACATGATTGTGTCTCTGGGTTTTTATTTGGAACAGGAAATGATTGACGAGGCTGACAGAGATGGTGACGGAGAGATTAATGAGCAGGAGTTTCTACGGATAATGAAAAAGACCAGTCTGTACTAAATCCCTCCGACGCTAAAGCTATTATATCTATAAAGTACTTGAAGTGTTGATTTGTGTTGCTTTTCTTTCTTTTCTGTAAAAACATTTAATCCATACATATTTTGTACAGTATTCAATAAAAATGTATTTGCATCTGTGTGTTCTGTCTCCACATATTGGTCAACCCCAAAGAGCACAATGAATGACAATAAATGTACCCATGTTTTATATATATATATATATATATATATAAATGTAAGATGTCCTTTTCAGTTTTAAGCCTTAAAGTCGAAACCCTGCAACTTCGGCAATAAAAACATCCTATTGTTTGTCTTTGACAACTTTTAAAACTTATTAAACATATAAAATTCAAATAAAATACTTGTGATATAGGGAATATCCACTTACACTAGAGAGCCAAATTATTGTAGTAATGCCAGAGTGTATATTATAATAAATCCACATGGCTTTATCCATTCTGACTTACAGAGGGTAATCTTAGAGATTGTGTTCATATTTACATGTTTTTATTTTTTAATTATGTTTTTATTGTATTCGAACTTTAATAGAACATTGCAGGCTAACATATATGAAAATGTAATGCAATACAACAGAGAAAAGGGAGATACATAGATAGATAGATAGATAAACACATCACCACATCTATTATATGCCTTCTTGTTTTAGTCTTACGTAAGCCAAAACCGAAAAAAAATTATCCAGAAACATATTAAAACGTAACAAGGGAATTTTCAGACAGCAATAGACAACATGCATTAGAAAAATAAATATTACATAAGTTGATCGTGTCATTTGCATTTCAAGTCTACAATGTGAGTGAGTGTTGATCTGGGAAACACCTCATTGCCATGCTGAATTTTCCCACAAATACAGTAAAACCAGAAAAACTGACATTTTAAGAAGTTGAGAAGTTGAAAAAAAAGTGAGTTCTTAAAGTGATCGACTACCCAAATTCTGTTATAATTTTCTCTCCCTCAGTTTATTCCAAACCTATGTGTGATTATTTACTTCTGCTAAACACAAAAGAAGATTATTTTGAAAAATACTGGTAACCAAACTGTTTTGGTTCCTATTGACTTCCATGGGATTTTTTGTCCATTCAATGTAATTCAAAGGGAACCAAAACTGTTTGGTTACTAACATTCTTACTAACAAGTCAGTCAGTCATACAGGTTTAAAATTACTTGAAGGTGAGTAAATGATTACTAATTTTTAATTTAAAGTCTGTAGGAGTTAGGGTAAAGTTATGATTAAAACGTAGTGTAACACTTTAGATTATGAAATACTTTTTCACTATTAACTCAATCATTTCAGAATTTGCAGCTTATCAATAGTTAATAAAGTAGTTGTTAGTGGGTGGGATTAGGGATGTGGAATAAGGCATTAATATGTGCTTAATTACTACTAATAAACTGCTAACAGCTATTCTAGCAAGTTTATGATTGTGAATTGTAAAATGCGAATTCTGTAGTAGGAGGGTGATCTGACAATGCTCTATCATGATTCACCTTGAAGACGTCCACTTTGTACTTTTTAAACAAACTGACCAAATGCTTCCAAATGTACACATCTTTTAGTTGACAAGCCTTTTTAAAGTTATTAACACATTACAGAGAGGGTTGTAACAGTACAAATGGGTAAATGTGTAAAGACTTTGGACGATCACCTTTATTATGCACTCACATTTACATGGTCATGTAAAACTTTTGGCACGCATTTTTAAGTATTGCAAATTAAAGTCATTATAGGCCATTGAAATGGAAACTGCAACGTTATTTGTGTACGGTTTCTGTGAGACTGACAGTGGGCTTTTTTAGGCTTGTATTTTTCTGTGATACACTGTTGTCAAGAATTCTTACATTTTTATGGTATCAGAAAATTTGTCATCGTAAAATAGCCTTAAAAAGCTATATTGTGTGATATATTTATTGTTATTGTGAAGTAAAGGTACTCATATTGTGAAGTTTTTGGTCGAATCGCCCACCCCTATGTTAGAGTGATCAAAAAACACAGATGAATGAGAAAGCGAAGATTAAGACACGAAATTTCAAATTTAAAGTAGTTGTCAAAAACGGTGAAAGACAACCAAATCTGTAATGACAGACTGACAGCTGTGCTCCAAGATAATATAGTCAAATATGCACAAAAATATAACACAAAGCCGCCTTGGTGTGTAGGAATGGAATAAGTTGAGACAGTATCCGTTGGTCTTAAAGTGACAGCAGCCTAATAAACCTGCTGTTGAGGAAAGAGAAAATTAGCTCTCGACAGAATCATTTCCTATCTTTAATAAAATCAACGAATATTGAACTCATACAGTGTTGTATTTTACATTTGATTTGATCTACTGATAGTGTCTATTTCTTACCTGTACACTGAAAGACAATTCAGTTTACCTACTTTGTTACTTATATTACTTACCTACTTAATGCTCAGTAACTAGCCAAATTAAAAACCAGCAATCATAAGATCATGATCCTTCCTGAAAAAATATATGTTTGCCATATAGCCCACTCCATTCTGTAGTTTTATAAGCAGTGTTGTATAAAATTCACTTGATTTAGCAACAGCAGATCAGATGTGTATGGCGTGTCTGTTTAGACGGTTAATGTGTCTAAAGGCCTGTGAGAGCAGAAACATTCAAGACCATCGTACCACCGGTATGACTCAACCGCTGTGATAGAAATGAATGACACATTAATGATATGACTGAACGCAAAGCCTGATGACTAAGGCATCAGTAAAAGTGATTTTGCTCTTTAAAAGTGAAGCCGCAAAGACACACTGCACCACGCGACCCTTAATAGAGGCAGACCAATTTTCGTAGCGGCCAACTAAAGTGAGATTTTCCAGAAGCCAAAAATAATTAAAAGTACATAAACAGGATTTTAGTCACAGATATTTTCCAGGCACTCAAAGACGTTGGCGGATCTGCTTGCCTCAAGGTGAAAGTTTGTTTACAAGTTTCAGGCACTAAAAATTCTAAATGGAAAGAAGGAAATGGTAAAGCGATTTACGTCAAGGTGTCAAAATATCGTCGCTGCCTCCGTATCTGAAGGAATTTGCACGATTGATGGGCGTTTGATAACAGGCCAGAATGTGTCCATCCGTTTTTTTAGTGCAACGGATCTTTTAAGTCCCAAATAACCTACTATAACTGCTTATTGATGGATTAAACGTTTTCTCTTCAAAGCATATGAATCACAAACGAGAAAACGACATCCGACTGATGCACTTTTACTGAAACTAGAACTATAACGTGTTTCAAGAATGTATTTCTTTCCAAAATTGTGAAACATGTGTTATTGTCTGCTTGAGACAAATCATTTAAATGAATCATCACAACTTTCAAACAAAACTTAGAAATCTATTCATACTCTGTACATTTTTAAAAAGTACCAAACGTTTAAGAGACGGGGGAGACTTTTTGAACAAAGTAGAACATATACCACTTTCCCCCGGTTTCAAAGACAAGGCTTGAGTCCTTGTCTAAATGCTGTTTTTAATGAAAGGAACTTGCACTGACTGATCTTAAAACATGTCAGTGCCTTTGTTTTGTCTTAAGATGCACATCAGCAATGCTTTTTTCTAAGGTATGTTTTAAAAACTACTTAAATGTCCTAATTAAACTATATGGCCTAATCCTGGTTTAGACTAAGCTCTGTCTATGAAAACAGGCAATTAAATAAGTGTTGTCGCTGCCTCCGTATCTGAAGGTCTGATTGCACGATTAATGGGTGTTTGATAACAGGCCAGAATCTGTCCGTCCGTTTTTTAGTGCAATGGATGTTTTAAGTCCCAAATAACCCATCCCCCAGTTTCACAGACAAGGCTTAAGCTAGTCCCAGACTAAATTGCATGTTTGAGCTGTCTCAGATGAAGATATCTTGCTCTGACATATCTTAAAACATGTCATTGTTCTGTGTTAAGATGCACACCTGGAATATTTTTTGCTTAAATATCTTAATTTAACTAATGCCTCGTCCTGGTTTAAGCTAAGCCCCGTTTGTGAAACCGGGCCTATAAATGCCTATTGATGGATTAAACGTTTTCTCTACAAAGCATATGAATCACAAGCGAGAAAATGACATCAGACTGATGCACTTTTACTGAAACTAGAATTATAACGTGTCTCAAGAATGTATTTCTTCCCAAAATTGTTATTGTCTGCTTGAGACAATGGCCTAATCCTGGTTCAGACTAAACTGTGTCTATGAAACCAGGCCTTTAAGGATTAATTAAATACTACTGCAACTGAACTGAACACTTGTTCATATTAATTTTACCAAGACAAATATCATGTAGACCTTAAAGCTCCCCATTTAACAACAAAAAAACATTATCCCCCAGTTTCACAGACAAGGCTTAAGCTAGTCCTGGACTAAATTGCATGTTTGAGCTGTCTCAGACGAAAATATCTTGCTAAGGCATTTTTGTAAAAGTTGCTTAAATATCTTAATTTAACTAATGCCTAATCCTGGCTTAAGCTAAGCCCCGTTTGTGAAACCGGGCCTTTAGGTCTAAAAAAAATGTACCACATAAGTTTTACTTGCAGCAGTCAATATATATATATATTTTTTTATAAAAATAATGGTATTTCAACATTTTTTTTACCATTACCACATAAATATAAATTAATAATATAATATTAAAATTATGATATTAAATGATTATACCATAGTATCAGACCTGTATTCTGAAAAAAATTGTATTTACAGTATATTTTGTAATCATTCAATACCATGGTGCGACCATTTATGTTTACCATTTACCATATATGTTTATAACTCCACTGACCCCGTTTTCCCCCCAAATTAACTGTTAAACTAATGAATAACCTTTCAAAACACAGGCCAACTCCTCTCAGAAATCTTCCAGCGCAGTGCAAGCATACCCTGCATGATCTTATGCCCCGCTCTTATAGGAAAATTAGCTTTGAACTTAACAAATAATACTCCCACATATGGCCTCTGGACAGGAAACTGTGTCTTGTTTCCTCTAAATCACAGCGTTTCCATGACAACAATGTTTTCAGAAGCGGCGATCTGTTAACCCCTAAATGCCAAGGAAATGTCACCGTTTCAGATATGATAAATATAGTGTTAATTGAGTGCGAGACCCCTTTAGTTTTCAGTCAGACAGCAAACCGATCACACTGTTAAGAGCCCAGGCTCACAGCATCAACTGGTACGTAAACATGACTATTTTGTTGGTTTCTTCGGTCTGCTGTGGCATGTCGTTGTCTAGAAATAACCCATATTGACTGTAAAAGGATGAGTCAGTCACTGAAATTGATGTTTGAGCTGATCTGCTTTAGTTAAAACTAACTTTAAAGGCTTTTTATTCAGTGCCATGTAATGTATGTACTTTATATACAGTATGTGGTTGTGCGTTTATAATTTGACTTCCTCAAACGGTTTATTCAGCTAAAATGTTAACCATAGTAAAAAGTGTGTGTATGCTGAATACTAATGTACCTGTAGTGCACAGAAAGGGCGTCACTTAAGCATTTGAGACTCTGAAAGTGGAATACAGTACCTGAGAGAAGGAACTCTACGTCACCTGTAGACATCAAACGCTTTTAAATCAACAGAAAAAAAGCAGCTTAGCTGGTTGGTCAGCTACATTATTGCATCACTGTTGCAACTGCAACTGAAAACAACATATTTCTATTAATTTGCAAGATATCAAGTCTATTCGATATCAAGTCTTTATTATTTAAGATATAAATCTTCAGTAGATTAAATCTTTAGAAATTATTCTTTGTTAATATTAATTTAATAATTTAGTGAAAATAAAAAATTCATTATTAATGTTTATATTCATGTCATAGTTCACATTAAAGCCCTTTTACTGTAATTTAGGAAAGTTTATTTTAATTTTAAATTAAGTTTTTAGTAAATAGATCTGTTATGTAAAAGAAAAAAAAATATATATATATATATTTGTGCTGTCAAATTAATAATCATAATTGTTAATAATATATTATATTTGTGTATACTGTTTAATTTTATATATATATTTATGTATATAAACACATGCATGTATATGTTTAAGAAAAATATGTTATGTTTATATATGAAATATATATAATTTAAAATATAAGAAAAAAAATATATACATGAATTTATATGTAAATACTTTTAAAATATATACTGTATGTGTGTGTGTTTGACTATATACATAATAAACACAGTGCAAACACATATATTATGTAAAGAAAAACCTTTGTTTTGGATGCGATTAATTGTTTGACATCCCTAATACACACACACACATATATGTTATTTATGTTATGTCTGTGATGCTCTTTTGTGCATGTGATAAGCAAGCAAGCAACAAACAAGTAAATAGATAAATAAAATATATTTACAATTATATTTAGATATTTGTTAGGTGCACTGGAATGACACATATTAATGTGACAAGCAAGCAAACACATAAAATGTATTTTTATTTATTTTAATATAAAGAGTAAAATTAGTGTTTTTTTTAATGTACACTTTTTTTTAGGTATACTGGGATGCCTTTTGTTAGTGTGATATTTCTGTAAGTAAGTAAATAATATGAATAGGGAATTTTTTAGCTAATAATTCTAGTAAATTATGTTACTGGGATGCCCTTTTGACCGTGTCTTATTACAGTATAGTCAAAGGCAACTGTGTTCTTTCGTCAAAAAGTGATATGCTGCTTTAAATATAATAACAACACATTTACAACTTTAACATCATGGCACCGAAAAGAGAAGTAGGACACGAGCCTCATGCTCCATAGCAAAGCATAAACATACAGTGCCTCTATTCCCAGCGCACACACAGCCAGGTTGGCCGTCCCCCGCCCACATCGCCCTGTCTTCCTGTGCGCTTACCGTAATATCCGCAAAATCGACATGTCTCTCGTTCTCAGTCTGAATAAGTCGGAAAACTGATTCACCTGTGTCCTCACACATGCCCCCAATATCAGCCGCTTCGGTCCGCTGCTGCCTTCAGCTGGCTTGGGTCTGGATGCACAGAGGCACCGGAGGTTGTTGTGTCTGCGTGTCTGATGCTCTACAGAGAGAGAAAGTGAAAAAGAGAAAAATTACAGTCAACTCTCAACCTACTCTCAAAAGCAACTCTCGGTGCACAGCGAGCTTCATGCTAATGCATAAAAAAAGGCCCATGTATAAAACAGAAGATGCAAAAATACGGTTCACGTGATGAACAAGCTCTCAAGCAATAAGATTTTGATCTATGGGGCATTTATCAAATTACAGAAAGTTTTAAGATAGTTTGTAAAAAAAAAACCAATTGTTTAAACATATCCTAAATTCATTTGTATTAGTGATACGTTTTGGTCTCTGGGTCAGACTTTTCTTTTTTATGAAAAACAGAATACAAAAAAAGTTATAAAATTAAACATTTAGAAACCAAATGACTTTTTTTTCAGTTGCCAAATTGACAATTACTTGATGAAATATTTTCATTTAATGAAAATGATTATGTAAGTTATGTTTTTATATATAGTATAGTTGCAATTTGAAGCTTTCATACTGGTGAATTATGATTCTGTACAATTATAAGTATTTTGTAAGAGTTTAGTATAAGGACCAGTTCTTTATTAACGCACATATTCTACATGAATCTACATCCCCAAAATAACTTTATTACTACCTTGCTAATTATTAATAAGCAGCAAATGAGGACTTTATTGAGGCAAAAAATCATGTTTGTTAACAGCAAGAATGGAACCTATGCCTGTTTTAAAGTAAATAAATGATAAATTGATTATGGTTCAAACATGTCACTCCCTACAGAATTGCTAAACAATAACTATTTATTGTTTTTAGAATGTTAATATTTTTAATTGATTACAATAATAAAAAATCTTCGTTGTGATATATGACACAGTGCTGTATGAACAATAAGTCAACAAATAGATTGCCGTAAATCTCATAAACCCGGTTTGCTTTGATTTAGACAATACATCTCATTTCTACTTTTTGGTCATCCTTGCCAACTTATATCATGTTTTAGTTTTTGCCCACTTAGGATGAAAAAAAAAAGAACTTGAGATTGAAGTTCGAATGAAATACGTGAAATGGTTTATTTAAATTGATACACTCATCATGGGTAAGTCTGAGCGATTTGCGGGAAATAAGGAAATGAGGAAGTGTTAATTACGATAACACACGGTAGTAGTAGGCCGACATGCTAAGACCGGGGGCATTTTACTATATTTTTCCCCTGTTGTCATAAAAGGTTTTTGTCTTTTAACACTGTCACAACCTGCAACATAGAGGCATGACTTTTCTCATGAATTAACAATACTCAGTATTTTGTTGATTTTATCTACAAATTGAAGCTGTCACTTGAACCTAGTTAAGTCACAGTATTTTTAATGCCACATTTACACTGCAAAAGTGGCACAGAAGCCATTGTCTTTACACAGTCTGTTTATTGCTGCTAAGAGATGGCATAAAGACATTTATACGGCAATTATGCATGTATTAAGTATAATTGTATGCTATGATATCAGGGCTGAGGTTGTTCAGGGCAGACGTGAGCTTTGTGTCTTTACACTGAATCAAAGATGCCCTTAATGATATGCAGCAATTAATGAAAAGTAAAAATCTACATTCAGGAATGTTCTAATGAACAGCCTTCAATTTATAGTATATATTCAAAACAGTGTAAATCTCTTATGCATTCATCTATTATTTAACTGATTTGTCAAGTGTACGGTAGACCTTATTGTCTGTCAAATAAGGGGATGTGTCTTAAATCTTCTGCAGCTGTACTGATTTTAATAAATGGGATTTAAAATAAATGTTCATAAATGTTACTCATGCACACAATCATGCTGTGTTTTTTATGATTATTTTCTGATTGTTGTGAGCAGATGTTATATTTGAAATTTACTATGATGTCTTGGAAGAGGATTCATAAGACACTGTTGGTCACATGAAACATTCACACTATATAGAAGATCACCCAATCAAACATACCTCAAAGACCTAGAAATGTCTAAACAGTAGCCCTACGGGACTGGAGTTGCCCGTCCCTGATATACAGAAGAATATATATTTTTACTGGTCACAAACTAAGTTGTAGTATTTTGACAATATGCGATTTTCCAAGTAGTATAGAAAACTGACTATTATATAATCTGTACACGTGTTCACAACTCAATGACCCTTTAAGAGCTAGCCCCCTTGTTGAATTTAGAGACATTTTACTTCATGTAAATCTGTAGTTATTTGTGTTCACATACCTTTGTGTTTATAAGCTTACAGGAGCTGGTCATATAACTAGAATACCTTCAAAAAGTTGATTTATTTCACTAATTCCATTCAAGGAGTGAAATTTGTATAATGTATGCATTCATTCCACACAGACTTCATTTCGATGATTATAACTGACAACTAATGAAACCAAATTCAATATCTCAGAAAATGAGAATATTGTGAAAAGGTTCAGCACTGAAGACACCTGGACACAGTGACCATTGATACCTTGCACAAGGAGGGTAAGACACGAAAGGTCATTGCAAAAGAGGCTGGCTGTTCACAGAGCTCTGTGTCCAAACACATTAATAGAGAGGTGAAGGGAAGGAAAAGATGTGGTAGAAAAAAGTGTATAAGCAATAGGGATAACAGCACCCTGGAGAGAACTGTGAAACAAAACCCATTCAAAAAAGTGGGGGAGTTTCACAAAGAGTGGACTGCAGCTTAAGTCAATGCTTCAAGAATCACTACCCACAGACGTATGGGTTTCAGCTTCGCATTCCTTGTGTCAAGCCACTCTTGAACAACAGACAGCGTCAGAAGCATCTCGCCTGGGTTAAAGACAAAAAGGGCTGGACTGCTGCTGAGTGGTCCAAAATTATGTTCTCTGATGAAAGTAAATTTTGCATTTCCTTTGGTAATCAGGGTCCCAGAGTCTAGAGGAAGAGAGGAGAGGCACAGAATCTACGTTGCTTGAGGTCCAGTGTAAAGTTTCCACAGTCAGTGATGGTTTGGGGTTTTTTGAGGTCCAAGGTCAACGCAGCTGTATACCAGGACATTTTAGAGCACTTCATGCTTCCTGCTGCTGACCAACTTTATGGAGATGCAGATTTAATTTTCCAACAGGACTTGGCACCTGCACACAGTGCCAAAGCTACCAGTACCTGGTTTAAGGACCATGGTATCCCTGTCCTTAGTTGGCCAGCAAACTCGCCTGACCTTAACTCCATAGAAAATCTATGGGGTATTGTGAAGAGGAAGATGCAATATGCCAGACCCAACAATGCAGAAGAGCTGAAGGCCACTATCAGAGCAACCTGGGCTCTTATAACACCTGAGCAGTGCCACAGACTGATCGACTCCATGCCTCGCCACACTGCTGCAGTAATTCAGGCAAAAGGAGCCCCAACTAAGTATTGAGTTCTGTACGTGCTCATATTTATCATGTTCATATTTTTCAGTTGGCCAAGATTTCTAAAAATCCCTTCTTTGTATTGGTCTTAAGTAATGTTCTAATTTTCTGAGATATTAAATTTGGGGTTTTCATCAAAATTAGAAGAAATAAACACTTGAATGCATACATTATAAAAGTTTCACTTCTTTAATGGAATTAGTGAAATAAATCTAACTTTTTGAAGATATTCTAATTATTATATACCAGCACCTGTATATGTTTAAGGTCTACGAGACTGTTTATGCAGTATTATGTTCTAAAATCTATTTGAAAAGCATAGTTGTACTATACCAGCTACATAAAAAAAGTAGAAAAAGTAGTGTGAGCATGTGTAAGAAAGAATTAATAGATGATAAACAGACTACAATATTTAAAAACTTGCAGTATTTCTATTGTTAAAAAAAGGTATTGTTGTCTAAAATGTTTTTAATTAAAAAATTAATCGAATTTACTGAAATTAGCTTTTTTTATTTACTGAAATTTGACATGTTATACTAACCACATATATAAATTATATGTATAATTTATTTTTAAATATATATATTGTCACAGATAGCGCCTCTGTGGCCCTCTGCGAACGGCTGCAGCAGGAATCTTCGCCCGCATTCTAGTTCCCACCAGTGTTGCCAATTACGCAACTTTGTCACTAGATTTAGCGACTTTTCAGACCCCTTGGCGACATTTTTCCAAAAATAGCGACAAATCTAGGGACTTCTTGGACAAATCTCAGTGAGTCTCTGGTAGTGCAGCGCGCGCACTCCTCTCTCTGCGTCTGTTCTGTTCAGCGAGAGACTGAAAGGAGCAGGGCTTTCAGTTAAAATATGTATTATGTTGCTTCTAACTCTAT
>JAUMHR010000064.1:4824330-4840796 GCA_032361145.1 Enteromius fasciolatus
GGAATCGGCAGGTCACACTTACTGTAAAATCGGAAATCGGAATCGGCCAAGAAATTTGCAATCGGTGCATCTCTAATCAAAATAAAACTGAAACTGTGTTATGTCTTAGTAAAAAAAAAAAAAAAAAAAAAAATCATTAAGAATGCAATTTAATTCAAAAAATATATTTTATGTTTCTGAGTGAGGTGTGGCACTGTGTTCATTTACACACAAGCAGTATTACGCTAAAATAAAATCTTAATTGTTTAACATCTGACAACGGATTGCCAGCGTTAAATATTAGAACTGTAATTTTAGTTATGCTGTAAAATGTAATATTATTATTACATTATTATTTTTTTAAATACTTTTTAAATACTAAATACTTTTCTTAAATATATTTTTATTTCCCAGTAAAATATTATGTTATAATATGTTAATATATATATATATATATATATATATATTATATAAATGTTGATTATTTTTTATAAAACAATAGTAGCAATCATATCTTACCATCTGTGGCCAATTTGTAAATGACCATATGCACAAAAAAAAATGTCTTTACTTTTTATGATTTTCACGAAATAACTATTATAATGCATCATGTATTTCTTAATTAATAGAGTAATTAATTAATAAAAGTTTTGCACTTTTTTGCACATAGTTATTAATGCACATTGCGATTGTCTATTGATCTTTACCTTTTCCTAAACAATGTTGAGTTAACTGAAAAAACGGTATATATGCACCAAAAAAAGCATGCTTATCACTTGACATATGCATAAGAATATTTTCATGTCAATTTCTGCTTTTATTAATCCCTATCTATTTTTTACTTTTGACACAGGATAAAATTTACAGTATTAAGGATCAAATCTGAATTTTTATAAATTAGGCCCCTGGAAAATTTAATTACAATAATATCTTAATATCTTTTTGCCAGAAAAATCTCAATAATATTTTTGCCTTTAATCATACAGCCCTTCCTTAAAGCAACAGTATACTTAAAACATCCTAGGTGTATATGACTTTTTTGTCTTCTTTCAGAATATATTTGCATGTACTGTGATGTAACATTAACCTATACGCCTTCAGGGGGTTATCACATGTCCTCTAATGCAGATTGATGGGTTTCTAAAATATTTCTAGTTAAAAAAAAAAAAATTCTAGTTTAAAAAATTTTCATTTTTGGGGTGAGCTACTCAATGTAAATTAGGCAGAATGCATTACCTTGGCCTCCCTGTAGGTGACAGCAGTGAGCAGCTCCTCCCTCTGCGCATCTTTAGCTACCAAATTAAACCGGCTCAACATCGCTGCCTTGCAAAGTCGGCTAGCCAAAGCTGGACTGCTCTTAAATGGAGAACTGAAACAAGACACACAACAATTAGGCTGAGGACATGGCAAGCTTATTAGTGCGAGATGATTATCAAGTTTAGTTTTAATGTAAGATTGTTGTGTCTAATTGTAACTTGAATGAGCAAGACTTCCATTTACTTTCAGTTATTTTACTGAAAGTAAATCAAAAATTTGCTTGTTATTTTTCTTGATTGTAACTGGTATTAGTTATCGTAATATTTTAAAGAACTAGTTCACCTAAAACTTTTATTTTCTGAAATTGGCATGATTTGGAATAATTTGAGCATAATTTCATCACTTGCTCATCAGTGGATCCTCTGCAGTGAATGGGTGCCGTCAGAATAAAAGCCCAAACAGCTGATAAAAACATCACAACCCAAAAACTATAACACCTTGACACAACAATCTATCAATTAACATTTTGTGTAGAGAAAAGCATGTTTGTAAGAAACAAATCCATCATTAAGATATTTTTAACTTCAAAGGACTCTCGTTCTTGCGGCACCCATTCACTGCAGAGGATCCACTCATGAATAAGTGATGTAATGCTAGATTTTCCCAAATCAGTGAAGAAACAAACTACATTTTCCATGACCAGAGGATGAATACGTACACAGCTAATTTCCATGTTTGCGTAAACTACTCATTTAATGTATTAATTACAATCATAAACACATTTGTTTATTTATTTTAACTCCCCGTCATTGCATTTTGTTATCGTTTTAGATATTTACCTGCAGAAGCTCATGAGTCAGAAATCTTGCACATTAGCAGAAAATAGCTTGCTTCCATGTTGCAACAGGAAGTTGGTAGACAAATAACACTCACTCTTCAGTAGACTTCCCATCTAGAGCATTCACCACCTCCAGCAAAAGGTCTCCATGGCTCCAGTTAAGGCTGAGGGATTTCTGGGAAGGGTGTGCATCCGGAGGCATAGCCGAGGACACCAGGCTGATGTGTGGCCGGTAGACGCAGTAGTACAAGGGAAGCACTGAGGTGATGCCATCCACACGCTGGTTCACTGCCATCTCCACACCGCGAGTATCACTGCAGCTCCCGTCGCCTGGGAAAAACAGTGCAAACTGCATTAACAGCAACTAGACCGATCATCATCGGGATTTACTACAGCTTACCAATGAAGATGCTGCTCATGTAGACCGGCTCAATGAAGTGGCTCAGTAGCGCCCCCTGGAAACCCAACACCTGCCACTGCATGATCTTATCGGTGGCTGACATACTGACCACATGTGAGCCCATCTGCTCATACGAGCTGGAGAACTTGGAGAAAACCTTCCCTTCCACCACTGCATGTAGGCCGATCTGATTATTCACCTCCCATGCAGAGATGGAGAGAGGATTGAGGCGACTAGAAAACAGATGACAAACAGATGTTATTTATATATATATACATATATATATATATAACCATTTTTAGAAGGTATGTTGCTTAAGTAAGACAATCTCCAAAATGGCTTTAAATATCCATTTTCAACCCAAGGATTTGTCTTGAAGCAAATTTTTTCGATACTACCGTGGTCGCATGACTCGATGGAACGATAGGTCATCTGAGAAAAGTTTGCTCAGGTGAAGGGAGCGAACGGGAGGTAGCGGGAACTACAATTCCCATCAGCCTAGGCATGGCCATCACTCTTTGCGGTCTGTTGTCGCTACAGATCAGTGTAGCCAATTTAGCGACTTTGTCGCTATATTTAGCGACTTTTCAGACCCCCTTGGTGACATTTTTTCCCTAAAAGCAACTAGCGACAAAACTAGAGACTTCTTGGACAAACCTCAGCGAGCCTCCGGTACTGCTGCGCGAGCTCTTGTTCTTGTTTTCTCGACGCGCGCACACCTCTCTCTGCGTCTTTTCTGTTCAGCGAGCGGCTGAGAGGAGCAGGGCTTTCAGTAAAAATAGATATTATGTTGCTTCTAACTCTGTTTTACATGCAAATAGAGCCAAAATCACAGCACAGCCATTGTCTATATCTTATGTGTACTTGGTTTAATCAGACAATGCATGATTATAAGGATTTTAATCTAGATGAACATCTTGTAAGGTAGAGCTAGTTCAGTAGGAGTGCATTTCAGTCACTAATTCATATTAATTCTGTTTTTCTGACAACAGAACCATTAAATACATCAGTGAAAACTTATATTGAGAATTAGGGTGCATTGAATAATATTATGTGAGCACAGAGAAGCAAGATAATATGAGGCACTGATGTAATGAATATGCAAATTGACGTATGACATCATCTAGCGACAGGTTAAATCAAATGTGTGGAAGGTTTAATCATTTTTTGGTATTAAAATTGAAAAATTCAAGTTTCTGTTTCAAAGTTTACAGATAGCTAATACGTGTGCCATTGATATGTTCAGTGTTCATGTAAACTGTTTAATAAACACTTCTCTTCATTAGTTTTGTCTTTTATGTAAATGATTCAATAAATACCGTACCGTACCGTATAGCGTATGTGAATTAGGGAGTCACTAATGATATGCAGGATTTGCTTGGTTTCACTTTCACTTAAAATTTGCGATTGCACGCAATTTGTTTATATTACCGAGCATCAGTACTTACCACACATTTTACAAGATCAGATACTTGTCAGTGGTGCTCAGGGTCACATTGATTTAATATTACAATCAGAATTGTATCTTGATGCATCAGATATGATGCTACATTTGATGTAAATAACCTCTGTGTACGTACAGCTGAGACGGTATCTGGGCTGCTCCTTTAGGAAGTTGGCTCAGGTAGAGGTGTAAAGTGAAGTGATTTTTCAGACTGAGGAGTTTCGTAGTCTGGTCCTGCTGAAAGACCGACTTCTCCTCCAGAGCACTGTTCTTACTGAAGAACAGCAACAGGTTCCTGTACAGAAACCTACAGCATATTCAAAACACATTTAAATTACACTTTAGAATAAATGTGAATAATATTGTGAAATAATATTTCAATTAATAAAGTGAACATTTTCTATGTGAATATATGTTAAAACATCATTTACTCCCATGATCAAAGCTGAATTTTTCGCATCATTACTCCAGTCTTCAGTCTCACATAATCCTTTAAAAATCATTCTAATATGAGGATTAACAACAACATAAAAGTCACTTTTGATTATTTTACTGCATCCTTCACATCCACAGAAATGGCTTTTCCAAACACTGTTCCTTTCATTTCAAAAATTTAAGGAAAAACCTTTAAAGCAAAGGGTTTTTAGATCAAGAGTAACTCAAATTCAGTCAAGTGTGTCCAATCTTTTGATGGCAGTGTTTACAGGAGCAAACAACCGTGGCAAAAGATGCCAACTGGCATTGAATAAACATACATTAAAATGATGACCACCTGCATCTCAAAAGTCCACTTACCTCATTAATGATCTCCGTGCGGTGACTACAGCATGTGAGTCATGCAGGATTCGTCCTGTGGGTGCCGGACTGGCTTTGGTATTTGAACTGCCCGTGCCAAGAGCAACGACTTCACATCCAGCAGCTGCAGACATAACACAGGATACTTTGGTTTAAAATAAATTTTCTCCCAATTCTTGATGGGAATGCATCAGCATGAGGTCCTGTTTTGTTTTTTTTGATAAATGTGCGCAAAAGAAAGACCTAACATGTGTTTTCTTCATCTTACAAACAAACATTCAGGGAAATCTAATCACTTGGGAATGTCTCCCAGTTCCTTTTACTGAAAACGAGCCTTCCAACCCGGCCACGACCTCTCATCCTTGGACATTTAGTTAGTCTAAAATTATACGGTTTTACGTACATCTAAACATCCTGTGGATGTTACCTATAACCCCTTACAATCCTCTAACTTACAACATTTCCTCTGTTTTAGTTTATCCAGTTTGCATCAAGCTTAAAAATAAAATGATGAAAGGCTCAAAGGAAATCATATAATGACTTCCTATCGTGGCATACTTCTATATTTGAAGCATTATTTAACGTCTTACTGTGGAAATCCCAACCTACTGTCATAAATAAGTGCCCCTGTAAAATTATAAATACAACAAACATTGACATTTGTTGCTTATATTATACATGAACAAAATAAGTCTCTATTACAGCGAACGGTTCCCATGATGCTTTGCATGAATTACTATTTTTATAATCATTTTCACACACACTTGCTTGGGCTACGCTGCTGTCTGTTCCTGTGACTTGACATATTTACTGCTGTCGGATTTAACTACATATCCTGTCATGCAAAGTTCCCACACTTTTTTTCACAGATGAACATCCACAGCTTTTCCATTTATTTCTGATTACTTGAAAAGGATTACTGCGCAAAGCAAAAATTAGCATTTGGATGTGACTGGAATTAACTGAATGTAACAGTTTATACTTAAACAGGGTTTCAATGAAGGTAGAATTAAGGATGGATTCACACCTGTCTCAAGTTCATTTCCTCCTTTGGTGTGGACCTTTTAACCAGGTGTGAACGCAGCAATCTCACTCTGGTTCACACCAAACCAAGACCCAGCTGAAAAGCTCGTCTCGGTTTGGTCTCGGTTCACTTCCAAACAAACTCTGGTACGGTTCTTTTAAGGTGTGAATATCATCCAACCTTGATCCGACCCAAGTGCAGAAAGCACTGTGCTGTTTTTGTCAAGTTTCACTTTCACTTTCGTTATACCTAGTCCATCTTCTGCGCAGTGCAAGAACAGAATCACTAATGTATAAACAACTGCACTACAGAAACGCTCCATGATTAGGCTGTTTTCGAACTTCCTGTTTTTTCCTGCTTGAGAATATCAGCAACACTTCAGAGAAATATGAATAAATTAGGAATATGGAAATAACTTGCACTGCACTTCAAGTGATGTTCTTCCTCTGTATTGTTGTCTTGTTTTCCAGTGTGAATAATTAAAGATTCGAAATCAAGAAATGTTTAATAAAACTGCAGTCCACAACTTTTTTGTGTTTAAAATGCACAAAATGTATACAATAACCATGTACTCCAAGAATCAATTTTCCAAACCGTGTTTTTGGCTTGTCCTGAATCACTATAGTACACCTACAGTAAGTGTTTATATTTAGACTGGTTCGGGTAGGTACTGCAGCCTGGTACCGGTGCGATTCGTCATAGCTCTTCCACACACAGTTGTGTTTATTAACAGCTACAGCGCCAAAAGTTACGGGCTGCAGAGTTAAGAAACAAAATGAAAGGAGAGAAGTAGTCTTGTTTATAATTAAAACAAGAACAAATATCTACCAATCGACTGCCAGTATAAAAAAATATCCATTTAATTAAAACAGAAAACAAGCTTTAATTTTCCAATGACAAATATACGTTCTTATTTAAGCATTAACAGACATACACAGTCTCAGTTGTTTATTTTATTTTACTCTATTTGGTTTTGTATTATTTTTATTTTGCTGCTGTTAAAAAAAGCCTTACCAGGGACTGGGGCTGCAAATCAGCCTTTGGCTAGAAGCCTATATGTGAAGCATCGCCTGAAACTGTAGCAATGTTATACTGCATTGTCCCTGCTAAATATACAAATAAAATATATTTTTTTAAGTATTTTTTTAGAAAACAAACCTTCATACCTTCATTTTTCATCTTAGATATATTTTGATTATCTTCATTGTTCAGATATTTGTGCAAGACAAAATACTGATATAAGAGATCTACGTAAAATGCAACATTTACTGCAATGACTATTCTGCTTTCTGCTACGATTTAACACTTTGCAAAGACCTTAATTGGTAGAAGGGCAAATAAGAAACTTTAAGGCCATATACAGTAAGACAAAAAAGTGAAGGTTCTGAAGTTTCCCAAAAAGTATGGCTCAAACATTGTTCTTATAGTTGGAGAACTGCCATCAAACAATAAAAAAAAATATCAGTGTGAACCCAACAAAACCCATAGATGGTTGTCTAGATTTACATGGTGACCTTATGCACAATATTTTGCACCTTATGCATCCAAAGTGTTTGATGTTGCCCTAGTTGTAGAGAGGAATCTCATGAAAACTAAAGTTTAGAACAATACGTCTGTGTCACATTTCCAAAATAAGGATAAGGACAATTAATTTTTTCATTGCGGCATGTTTTTTTTAAATAAAATTTACATAACTTCATAATAAAGTAATAATAATTGCATGCTTTGCCTATGATTTCTCAAAGACTTCTCAAAGGTGATTTTAACAATTGTATTAATAATACAAAAAAATAAATAAATAAAATCACTATATATCAACATAAATTAAGGGAACCACAAATAATACTACAAATAATTTTTAAAAAGCACTTTCTAGCATTATAGCGATAAGAATTTCTTAGCTGTTGTTAAAAAGGCCAAAATGCAAATATAATAGGTTAACACGCTTTACTAGGTTAGGCTTCAAAATCTTAGTTAATATGAACTTAAATATGTTGATGACCTTTTTTTTTTTTTTTTTTTGAGGTCACCGCAAGAGCTCTGATGATGCAGATTCTGTGCAGAATAGATTATTAGGTGAAAAAGAACACCTTAAATGTCACATGACTTATGAATACTAATACCACAGTGAAAAACTGTGGTCTGACATCCTGTATGTCTAACTTACGAGACAGCATGACAAATGCAGCCACTGTTCCGCCACAGCCAGAGAATTCTGGGTAACTGTCCATTAGCTTGGTGAACATCTCCCTCACCACGTTCGGAATCTGATCCTTAATGGGATTCTTTCTTTCTGCGTTAAACCAAGCAGAATGAAATTGTTAGCCACGTTCGCAAATATTTCCAAATTCGACATTGTTAGTTGCTCTGACGTCAGAAATGATTACAGCTAAAACATTTGCGCTTTGAATACAGCTGTTCTTAACTGGGATATTAAACACAGCCTGACTTGAAAACGTAATTTACCAATTACAGCTCTTCCAGAACGGACTTCTGGGATTGTTGAATCCTTCTCTCTTACTGGCAGAGGAGGAGGTCCCGCTGAAAACAATCAAACAAACAAAAAAACTAAAGTAAAGTGAGTAAGACTTGCAGCTTTCTGGTTGTAAGCAATGCATGGGCATTTATGCATGAATTATCAGCAAACTGGAGGATGCTATTTGATACAGTAGATGTTCCCATTATGCACTCAAATGTTTTGCACCCAAAGTTCCTACAAGGCATAAGGGGTTTGTTCAAATCATAAAGTAAAATATAAAAAACAAGTGATATAAGGGTGGCTGGCTTTATGCAACTGCAATAGAAAAAGATGCAATAAATAAGATTGCAGCACCACCCTAATGTGTGAATGTGTGTTGTTGATTTTTGGCATTAAAAACAAATGCTGCACCCCCACCTCAAACAGGAAAAAGCTACACCACAGTTTCAGTGAGTGACTGTGGGTCTGTTTCGATGGGAGGGAGAACAGTGAAGATGCTCTCTTTTATCTGGGGAAACTTTCACATTGAATTTCGAAGTTTGCATATTTACACTAAAAATGGAACGGCTGACTAACAGCTTGCATTGATTCTATGGAAAGTGTCAAACAGAAGGTCACACGATACCTTCCTATCTTTTTTGCAAGATAGCTTCCAAAACCATTAATGAATAAACAATACAGTAGCAATCTAGGGTCATAGGGTCGCTTAAGTCAGGTGTTTCACATTTTGTTTTATTAAAACAATAGAAATATATAATCAGCATATATATATATATATATATATATACACACACACACACGATAAAAGCCTCTTCTGCTTATAAAGGCTCTATTTTTAACAATATATATTAGTCATTTGTTGCTGTAATCAATTTCTTAAAATAAATTCTTTAACTTTTATTATTAATAAAAGTTAAAGAATTACTTTATCATTATTATTAGTGATGAAAGCAGTTGTGGTGCTTCATGTTTTTGTTTAGAATTAACTGATAACTGAAAAGTATTTACCATTTCACTTTTGTTGAATAAATTCATTTCAAAATAGTTTTTACTGACTCCAAAGTAGCATGCACATATACTGTATATATAAAAGTGACTACATTTAAATGTGTTTGTGTGTATTATAGTGCTGTTAAACAATTAATTGTAATGAATCACATCCAAATTAAGTATAAACGTATGTGCACTGTGTATATTTAATATGTATATATACACACTCTACAAAATATATTTAGAAAAGATTTACATGTATGCATTTATATACATGAGCACTAACATACACACACAAATTTATATTTAGTCACTTTTATCTGACTTGCACCGTGCTCAGATTTAATCGAAATAATAATTTTTAGTTTTATAGCTGGTACTAACAGGCCACAAGTCATTTGATCATTACCAGAAACATCTGAAGGAATCCCATCACTTTCAAGACTTGCGATGAGCTCTTCAAGCGCCAGTTCAGCTGCTTTGGCCCTGGCTTCTTTCTTTGTGACACCCATTCCCGTCTTGTACTGGACTCCATCAATCACAGCACAGAACGCAAAGTAAAACCCTGTTATCCCTGCTGCTCAGACACAAAAGAAACAAATGCTAAACGCACAAACGAACTGGACAATGCACTACATGTAAAATAAAGAGGGATATCGCTTACTGGTAGTAACAGTCTCTTTCAAATCCAGTTGAAACTGCAGAACCTGAGAAAGCTGGTACAACGCAGACACAGGGTGTGTAGCTCCTTGCTTATATCTGTCAATATGTTCACGGGGAAGGGTTTTCGGTTTCGAATCTGCAAAGGACAAAAAAGTGGCAGTGGACACTATTGAGATAACATCATTTAATCCACGAATGACTGTAAATGCATTCTGGAGCTGATAACTCTAAACAACAAATGCATCTTAATACACGGTCCTGGTGTATTTGCGCTTGGTTTGCTGGTGTGCAATTTTCCAAATAAAAACAAGTCTCTGCCACCTAACCCTTTACTCTTACAGAACACATAAGTAAAATAGGAGGCAAATGTCATTTCAACAAAAAAGTCATTTGTCAATTAAAATTCATTGGCACTTTCTTTCTTTTAATCTTGAAAAAGTGTGAAAAGGTCAGTCTGTCAAGAGAAACAAAAGGCTGAAACAGAACGTAAACCCTTAACTGGTTTTGGTGGAGGAGTTCAGCTGTCCAGGAAGACTTTTGTTGTTGTTGTTGATGTCATTTAAGTCTGAGAAAGGTGGATGAGATGACATGTTTGCCCTGTTGATGTGGTCCATGCAGGACCCTCTGAAGGTCGAACCCCTCATCATCATCTTCATCTAACAGCTTTAGCGACAGAAATACAACACAATAAAGTCAGACAGCAATAACCAGCGATAAAATTTAAAACACACGTGTCAGACAAGCGCTTACAGGAAAATTCAGATCATGAATCAAGTAAATAATATTTACTAATTGTAAATCGCTTTGAAAAAAAAGCGCCCTAATGTGATACCAAGCAGGTAATTGATGCCGCTTTTTAATGACGTTGCTGTTATTTTTTAAAACGCTGATGAGTAAACATGAAAGAAGAGCGGGTTTACGCTACAGTTCTGACGAAGTGCATGTATTAATTCTCGAACTCGCATAAAATCATTTAAACCAAACTCATATAAGCACAGTAATGGCACGTGACAGGTTAGCGCGAAGGTCACGCTTAGCTGATTTATACAATGAACGCAAACTTGCATTGATTACCCTTTTTTGTAACTCGTTACTTAAATACTAACGTTAAATTGTAAAATGTTATCTTGAAATGAACACAAACACATGCTAACTCATGCACACACGCCCACGCACTTACCCTGAACTACACATTCACAACACGACTAGCTCTGACGCACAATCACACACACGCTTGGCAGATAGATAGACAGACTTGACGTTAGGCCATTTGTTTTAAAGTCAAGATTACATTTATTTTTTACTCAGTGTTATGCAGTATGTGAAGGTTAGAGAAACGTGTGGCTTCAGGTGAAAATGAAAAGCAAACCAATTTTAGAAGTCATATCAGTTAGAAAAATAGATTTGTGTTTTTCACACGTTAGATAACACTGGAAACCGCTTGAAGAGATTTCTTTGTCACAATAATTTTCTTGTAAAAGCTCAACCACGAAATTCTTTTTTTTCCATTATTGACAGCCCAGTACAAGACCCGTGACTAAAAGTGAAAGTGATGGACTGTGAAGGTCTCCAGGAAGTAACATTAAAATGGGTTGAGCGTTTAGGGACAACAAAGGGGTTTTTAAAGAGTTACTCATGAAAACAGAGTTTTCCAGAGATGTGTATGACTCATCAATCTGTGTGTGTGCAACACACAGCTATAGGCCTGTTTTTCATACTCTAAAAATAGAAGACCTTTATTAACCACAAAAATGTATCAAATGAAGAAGTGACAAACTTTGCATAAGCCACACACTTAGATTTTGAGCTACTTCAGAGGGGTTTAGAATTTCGACACGTCCAGTTTTTTATTAGGCCACATCTGTTGTATTTATTTAGACATTCCTCTAGTCAATGTTTACCAAAAGTCTAAAATTATGCTGATTCTTATTTATGAATTTGTGTCATAGTTTGGACGACTTATTCTAGGTATTATCATTTATTATTACTATTATAATTTATGCACAATGCTTCTTTTTTTTTTAATACATTACTGTCAAAGATGCAGAAGGCCTCACTTTAGCCCACTGTTGAGCAGTGTATCCCTGTATTCGATATTTTAATCAAGTCAGTGGAAACATCTGTGGTGTTTTTGACGGTGGAATCCTATGGTGAGCAAAAAAGCAAGACGTCCTACCTTAAAGCCCACACACTAATATTGATGCCTGGAAATACCTCTATCAGAACACAACGTCACTGATAGCATTCCCCTAACCTTTGTTTCCATGCAGACACAATCCAGAATATAGTCCCAGGGCTTTTATCCTTAATAATGTAGCTATTTGCATAATTAATAATTATTTCCAAAGGGTGTTTTGCAAGGCCACACCGGGTCTTAGATGTTCAGGGATTGTTGTGTAATGGTATACATGCAAAGTGCAGTGTAGGTGTTGGTTTGACACACTGTGGTTCATGTCTTACTGTTGGTTACAGATATTATCTTTAAGCTAAATTTATATACGTTATGTAGGAGTGTTTATTTCACTTAGTCAGCAGTCACTGAAGAGCTATAAGATGAGATGTTTCAGACATTTCAGCTTTAATGGTCAAAAGCACAACCAGCGGAAGTCGAACCAACGAGACGTTTTCTTTAAATCTAAGCCAGTTATTATAAGTTGAAACATTTCCTTGCCATTTTTGTATGTGTGCACTGATGCCGAAACAACTAAAAAGATGTGATAGTCAGGATTTTGGAAAAGGGCCCAGACTGATGAGTAACTGCTTTAACATCTGAACATCTGTGTGACAAGCAGAGCTATGCGAAATACTGAAAGCTAACCTTTGGTTTATTTCATCATGATCTGTTCTAGACTTATGATGAGTTTAGTGTATGGTTTGGATTATACACTTTTTTTGATGGACCCCTCCTAAACACACATATGATAATCGTCTAACTGTATTAGACGCATTAAGAGCTTCTAACAAATGCTGCAGTGACGCCATGACTTTACCAAATAGCGATTGGTTCTTTAATTTAGAATACAGACGTATTCCTCCATATTGCATGTATTGCTTTCAGACAAATTAATGCATTGGCTTGCTTTATCTAAAGTTTTTTATAAAGTTTAGCTAAAGTAACAGTTGTGCTCCTATGGCAAACATCCAAATCAAAATGTGATCTGCTTTTTCATTGCCCTCTAGTGGTGCAATTTGTTAAAACAGGTTTAAGCCAACCATTCCTATAGGCTATATAAATTTAGCATTTTAAGGAGAACTGCTTTAAATTATATTAGAGAGAATATGGTGGATGTTATGCAATTAATACTATAAATAAATTCTAGTACTAAAAGAAATCAGTCAATTATCGTAAATAAAACAATTGTTGGTATATCAAGAACTGTGCTAAAATGATGGCTTTCTAGAAAAGGCACAGTAGAAAACAAATGTAGAGTTGCAGAAATGTAGAATTAACTGATATCTGTAAACAAAGAGGTCTGAAATGTTTGATGATCAGATGATGACCTACATAACCTGACCACAAATGCACCGCGCTACGTCAATATCTCAGTTCAGGTAACTGATCTTTTGCAGATATGATGAAAGAGCACTAGAAATATTTCTCTGCGTTTTAACCATAATCTCATGGTTTATTCATAGAGAAAGAATGGGTCATTCTAATTCTAGTCACATTAAGTAAGGGAATCTATAGAGTGCAAGTAGAATTTACATTGTTTAAAATGTTAAAGTTCAAAAGTGCAGTTTAATATATTTATTGAATATATCAATTGTTTCTATCATATTTAATCCATTGTATGTTTTTTTTTGTCTTATGGTTTTGGTTTCATTTTAGCATCCTTTCAGTGACATGCCCTTAACTTATAATATAGGTCGACATCATACCACTCTGCTTTAGTTAAAATATAAAAATCTTTCTTCCTGGACCAGTGTTACTTCCCATTCAAACAATATGAGGATGCTATGATTCACATCCCATGATAAAGCATAAATGCGTCCCCAGTGTGGTCAATTTAAACAGCATGTGTCAAGGATGTATTCAATTTTTTAAAACGTAGTTCCGTTCACAAAGACGAGAATGGAAGTTGCTTATAATAACACCTTTCACTGTGTTTATCAGGATGTGTGTAAAAAAAAAGAAACATTCATCAGGTTGAAAAAAGGACAATGTGATGTTTTAAAATACTACCTCTAGTTTTATTATTATTATTATTATTATTATTATTATTATTTAAGCAATATGTTTACTAAGTTCCAGGTAGTGTAGCCCTCAAATGTTTATTATGGTGATTAATAATTTAGTACTGTTAAATTGAAACAGTTAAATTGTTGTTAAATTGTTAAAAAGTCCATATTTTATAATAATTAATAGTAATCAAATATTTTTGCAATAATGATAATAAATATAAAATCTTACTGGAATATTCCCTAAAGTTCTCGTTCTCATTATTTTAAATCACATTTGGTAAGTTAACTAAAAGCAAGGACAATCTAATTAAGTTTTTTTATTATTAAAATCTAAAAGAAAAAGTAAAAAGTTAGTTGATTTCAAAAATACTGTTAAAGTTGTTATGGTAAATTTCTTTAAATTTTAGCTTTTATTCTTTTTTTGTGTGTTTACGCTTTAAATCGCGGGCTCTTATTGTGTCTTTGGGTTGCCTGTGGGACTTTTATTTTGCCCCGGTCGCTGGTTCCGTTCATGTAGTGGAAGATGGCGAGCGGATCGGGGCCCGTTTCTGCTCTCTGGACCGAAGTCAACCGCTGCGGACAGAACGGCGACTTCACAAGAGCCTTGAAAGCAGTCAACAAAAGTAAAATGAAAACATGTTAATCATATCTATATCCATATTTCTCTCTTTGTAGATAAAAACACTGTTTAGCTCCACGTCTCCCGTAGCATGTGTCTAACCTGCAGTGCAGTAGATTCGCTAATGTCTGTTTTCTACACAAATCTCATATTTTATTAAAACAAACGGAACGTTTACTTTAATAATACAACTCTTAAGAAGCTCTTTACGAGTGTGTCGGCAGTCTTCGAGACTTTCTGGAGGTTTTAAGGGGTCTGTGTTTAGTGATTACGTGTCATAAGGGGTTGGATTAAATGTAAACATGTTTTCAAATGTCTTCATTTTATATTTTACTTTTTAAAGATGTACAACTAATTGTTTTTATTTTTTGATTCATTCTGTAACATTATTTTAGTCTGTGTACAGGTTTTTTGCAATGAAGATTGCATGATATCCCTGTAAAATATTTACTAATTCTTCCTTTCTCACTGTTTGCAGTTCTCCATGAAAATAGGGACGATGTGACAGCACTGCGTTGTAAAATCGTCTGTCTGATCCAGAATGGAGGTTTTAAAGAAGCCCTGAATGTCATGAACACACACACTAAATCACTGACCAGGTGAGATGCTCACCCAGACATTAGAAATAGCACTCTATCTAGTCAACCTTCAGTTTTGTATACTGTAATCTTAGTCACATCACGTACTAATCAGGACTTTCTAAGGCCTCAACATGATTGACATGAATTAAGCTGCCTTCTGTCATCATATAGTATATACTTTTTTTTTCCACCCTAGGCATGTGCTTCATGTGCAGCCCTACTTCACAAACAGACACAATTAATCAAATTTCTAATTGCAACTACCGATGCCACAAATACATAATCTTTAAAAGCGGCAATTAATCCACTTGCATTATTCTGTGTGCTTAAAGGAGTATTTCAACCAAAATTGAAATCCTGTCATCATTCACTCAAGTAGTTCCAAACCTGTATAAGAAAGAGAGGTTGTTTTGGGTCACCATTGACTCCCATGTTTTTTTCCTTAATATGGAAGTCAATGGTGACAAAAACAGCCTGGTAACAAACTTTTATTAAAAGTATAATTCTATGGTACGGTTCTAAGACATTTATACATGTTTGGAATTGCTTGAGGGTGAGTGAAGGATGACAGCATTTTAAAGAGGTTGTATGATGTTGCTTAAAAGACTCTTTCACTATGAATGTAAGATCTAGGACTATGAATACAGCTAAACATCCTCTGAGAGCCCCTCTGAAAAGAGGGGAGGAGTCAGCAGAGCTTGTGAAGATTTAAAGGGGAAGTACACACCACAGACTGTTTTGAAAAGAGCTGTTTTTGACAGGGTAAAAGGGGTGTTGTTTTTTACACTACCACTGGACAGAGTGATGTTTGCCAGCTACCACAAACGTTTGCTGGAAATATTATGCTCCTCACCATTAAGTGACGCCATGTCCCGCTGCTGTGACATCAAAACAAGAAAACATATCGCATACAAGGCATTTGTTGCATCCAGTGGAGACATAATTACTGATTATCATGACTTATTGTCTTTTTACGTGTTGTTGCATCGTGCCTCGTAAACATAGCACCATGTCTGCATTCATGATCAGAGAAATGATAAACAACAAGCACAGCACAAACTCGCGTTTAAGTAGTAAGTAGCAGATTCTTTTCTGGGCTCAGACAGAAAAATGCGGCCCGATCCGTGCTCTATTACTTATGATGACAGCGGAAATAAAACAATAGATAGAACTGCGACTGTATGCAAGTATTGTGCAACACGCATTCAATTCAGT
>JAUMHR010000064.1:4853620-4867868 GCA_032361145.1 Enteromius fasciolatus
CAGAATTCGGCCGGAAGCAGTAGGTCATCCGGGTACTTCTCGCCTACTGAATTTCGAATGCTATGAATTCGGACATATGCATGCTGTTTTTCGCGTACTATATAGTAGGGAAGTAAGCGATTTCGGACGCAGCGAGAGCCAATAAGAAATCAGACTAGCGTAGGAATAGTTCCTGGTTTCAGTGAAAGATCTTCGGAATCATTTTAATAAGGCAAAAATGTGCATTACCAAGATCTGTAGAGACTGAAGAGACTGACATACTCTGCTGTTCAAAGAATTATTAGAGTATTATCATAGATAATAAATACTGCACGCTCCTGTTTCGGGTCATTTTGGACTAATCTGTTCCCCTCTCTTTCTCTCTCGTGCAGGATGTCCCCAGGGCCCGTGGGATCACGGATATTTACGAGGCACTGGATTTGGGTAATGTTGGTGACGGGCACCGGCTCAGTGTGATTGGTACTCAGGTGAAGAAGGGAAAGTCTGAGGCCAACGCCGGTGTGCATGACGCCCGTGACCTCATCATAGAGATGATGTCAGACGATTGACCACCAACTGTGTGTCTTAAAATTGTTTCACAACTATTTAGGGCTTCACAGTCACCAAAGAGTCTTCAAACCAAACATTCAGTTTTTATAGTAGAAGAGAGACTAGTGACACTAAAACTTCATGATTGCTTAAACCGAGAATGAAAACAGAGCATTTTGAAAAAGATGCCAAAGATATTGAGGTTTTCTAATGTAATGCTGCTGCTGCTGTTGTAATTGTGGATTATGGGATGTTTGAATATGAGTAAACTGATACGGAAGCGTGTGTTTGTGTTGTTTTTGCTAGATGAAACCTTTATGAACATGGTTTATAATGTATCTTTCTGACTTGTCAGTAAGAATAGTCTGCAATCTAAATGTCTGTATATTAATTTTGTAACTTGAAGTCTTTTTAATCCCAGAAATCAAATTAAGAAGATTGGGTCAAATTGTTGATGGTCTTTTGATAACCATTAAATATGAATTGAAAGGACTGAATCTGTTTGTCATTTATGTAACACACTATTCCGTAATGTTACTTTTTAGCATCAGTGACATCATTTTTAGAATGACGGAATCTTATTTACCGTTTCGTTTATGATGTCATGGTCCATTGGTTCAGACTGATTTCAGCTCTTCTTTGATGACAGAGCAGGACCATGTGACTTTGGTTGTCACAGTAACAGTTTCTTTAGCAACAGGTGGCCTATATTGTGACATTCGGTAAGCCTTTAGTTTCCCAGGATTCCTTTGGAACTGTACCTGAACAGAATGGACTCGGGTAAACTCTGCATTTAATAGCCTAAATGTAGTCTTGTTGGTTTATATGATATTTATATTTTTTGTTTGTTTGCTGTTCCTGAAAGAGCCTGAATTAAAGTCGAAGCATTTGGATAGGTATGTACAGGACAAAACGTTTTCATTTCTTTATCATTTGTATTTTTAAGAAACTGATAGCATGTTTGCTTGTAGGATTTCATTTCTAGCTCAACCAAAGAAGTCCAAGACAGTTTGGGCCACAACACCTTGGTACAACTTTTTTAAAAAATGTATTTTAACTTGATTATAATCTGAAACGGTATTGTCAGATATGTATAAATATACATAAGGCTTGGGTTTTTCGGCACTGCACACATATTCTAAATAAACCAAATAAAATAAAACCACTTCATCTCTTGATCCAGCTGTCTTGTCTGTTGTGGGATTCAGGATACTGACATGGGGAAACCAGGAATCGATACGGCCTCTGTCCCACACTGCACTGACAGCCGTTCCCAGCCCCAGAATAAAGACTCTGGCCCAGCCTAAAAAAGACTTCTGCCTCCAGATCCAGCTCAGGTAGTGAGAAACAGCAAATGTCTTACAATTTCCTTTTTATTCAGTCCTTGGGTATGTACAGTACTGGATGTAGAAAATGAATATTAATCTCCAACTCTAACAATTGAGAAAGGGTGCTAAAAAAAAGAATGGTGTAGGTACACCGCAGGGATCTAAACAACATGCCGTTTCAGTCTAGCATTGTTTAAAAGTTGTTTGGTCCCACTGACTTCTAACATATTTTGTTTCATACTTGTGGACCATTTGTTTGGTTACCAGTATTCTTCAAAATATCTTCTTTTGAGCTCAGCAGAAAGAAGAAACTCATACAGCTCTGGGATAACACGAGGACTAGTAAATGAACTATCAAGGTGAATTTTGGGGTGAACTATCAAGTGACTATTAAGTGTGCAGTAAATAAAAATGTTGACTGACGGTCCCACCTACTGGCTGGAACAGATACTGTAGGAGCTTGCTGTGAGCTAAATGAAAGAGCCAGTCACTCAGTTTGTGTTTTAAAAAACGTGTACAAAACAGAAACATCTCGAGACGTGTTAAACACCATCAAACTTCATTTCTGTGATCGAAATAGTTATTGGAAGTGTGTAGGCCTTGCGTTATGATGCTGTTACATTATGGTTATATATTCAGTGGTATAAAATGGTCAATAATATTATTTGTTGCAATTATTTCTGGGACAATATATCACACAACAAACAGTTATTGTGACAGGGATATATAAATGCATGCATGCATGTGTATACAGAATAAATATACAAAGTACACACATACATTATGTAAACAAAAACTTATTTGGATGCTATTTAATCGTTTGACAGCATGATTCACACAGTATTACAGTTTTTATGTATCTGTTATTTTTAGCAAATAAATGCAACCTTGGTAAACAAAAGAGACTTTATTTCGAAAACAATACATAATCTTACCAGCCCCAGTTTTTTTAAAATGGTACTCTGTATGAAGACGGTCGTGTGAGCTCAGGTTTAGTGGTTTCAGCTTAAACGGAAGGAACTTTTAGGTTAATAATGAATGAGTCGAGGTCAGCATTCAGAATCAAGCATGTGATGACTATTAGTCTGGCCTGTAACTTTTAGTGGACATGAGAGAACAACCCACAATTCCTGCTAATCATTTTTGGATGCTTTGTGATCCTGCAAGCATACAGGTCATATTTTAACAACATAATTTGATCAAATATGCTATCAAAAGGAATTAGGTTATTCATTTCTCTGCTGCATTTAAGAAACACTGATTTCTTTCTTACCCTGACAAATTCCTCACTTATATTACAAGGGAAAAGTGCATTAAAACTCTCACTTTCTCTGCAAAACTGCCCCTTTTCCACTTAAAGAGTCGACTGAATGAGCAGGTTGTGTCTACAGCCAGAGAGATTTTATGAGATAAAATGAAATTGGTTCTCCGAGTCCAGCTGGCAAAAGTGTTTTCAGCCTCGTTCTCCACCAGGGAGCATAAAATGGCTCTTATGAAAGAGCGTGCTGAGTTATATGGGTGTGATTAGCATAAACACTCTCCAATTCCTAGTTTTTCCTAGCAAGCATCCTGTAACACTCGTCCTATTGTCTTGTTTGAAAAGGCGGATTTTCTCTCGGATGTCAGACGTTTCTTCTGCAATCTTCCTGCAGGAAAGAGGAAGAGGAGGAGGAGGAGGAGAGAAAAAGGACAAAGATCTCCCACTCTTCCTTTAATGCAGTACAGTATGAGAACATTATCCGTCTAGCGACCCCCAAATCCAGAGGAAGAAGCGCCCAGGAAGTGAAGTAAGTGGTCAAACCTGGACACAGATCTTTCCAGAACTAAAATTAGCTCCTGCTGAGGAGGAAGCCAACACTCAACATCTGTTTTTTCAGAGAGTAAGAGAGAGAAGATGCTGTCAGACAATAGACCACTGTCTGGTGTGTAACCTCTGGCAAGTCTTGTGTTTGACCACAGGTCTTTTTTTAAAATCTTAAATCACAATCTCAGATCTGGGCTCAGTTTTGTTGTCGTGTAATTTTGCTCGTGAAGACTTCATGCCACAAATATTTTGCGGTGAATAAACTGTCTGCATGCAGGCCGTTATATTGATTTCTGGATCCAGCTGAACAAATTTTTGGGTAACCTGTGGATTTTTGTTGCACAACATCTTGAGAACATGTGCGCTGTGAGCTAGAAGAAAGGTTCTTAAAAAGATTCTAATCAAACCAAAAGCAGGCGATGATTTTTGCAGGTTTTGGTGTAGATAATATGCCATATTAGAAAGCTATGAGTGTGAGCTATCAGCAGTTATTGTTACCTAAAACAAACCAAAAAAAAATTCCATTACTTAAAATAAAAAAATATGAAGTAAAATTTATATAAAATGTTATATTTTAAAATGTAACTGTTATGCAAAGCTGAATTTTCACCTCCATCATTACTCAAGTCTTTAGTGTCACATGGTCCTTCAGAACTAATTTTTTAATTATTATTATCAATGTTAAAAAATGCTTAATTTTTGTGAAAACGTTGATAGATTTTCTACAGGATTTTATGATAAATAAAAAAGGAAAACTGTAAATGCCTGTCATTTTAGATACATTTAAATGCATCCTTGCTGAATAAAAGTATAAATATTTTTGCATAGCTCTCCTCACTCATTGTTATGTGAGCATGACTGTCCTATCTGGCATGTGAGTCCCAGTTTAAGGAACGTGGTGGTCTCACCTCGAATCCTCCAGCTGGCCAACTCCAAAACCAACCACCCCAACTTCGTCAGCAACAGACAGGTCTGAACTTAATTCATTGTTTTCCATATCCAAACCCCATTCACAACGGCTGTGTGTGTGTTTGTGTGCAGAACGTGCAGACATTTATATCATACGCAGCTCAAACAGCCAAGATGACATCCAGACTCGAGCAGCTCTCACTGCCCAAACTAAGAAAGAACAGATACTTCTACGACCCCGGACGACCAGAGAGTCCGATCCGAACGGTTAGAGACATTTTTTCATTTTTATAGGTAGGTTTAGCATCTTTTTTAACCCAGGATTAAAATGCAGGATAATTCCTGTGTTCACCCCACATTGCCAAATGTAGGGTTAAATACAACATTGGTTTGTGGTGTGAAGAACATAACCTGGGGTTAACCCCAAGATAACCCTTGATTAATTTTATCCAAGTTTTAGAATGACCCAGGGTTAACTACTGTAGTTCAGCTTAGTGTAAAAATCATGTGGAAATAGTAAATGAAACAAGAATTATAGCAAGCTATACAGTTGAACCAACCAGAATCAAGTATTTCTGGCCGTTTATACTTGGTATTGAAGGGTTAGTTGTAGTTTAACATGGTAGTTGTACTGCCGTCTAGCATCAGAAAACTTGTTCCGAAGATGAAGGAAGGTCTTAGGGATTTGTAACGACAAGAGGGTGAGTAATTAATGGCAGAAATTTTTGGATGAACTGCCCCTTTAAGATGCGTTTCTGTCAATCACAAGTGGACAATGTTAAATACAGGTGTAAGTCTGAAGGTGAAAGGTCTGAAACATTTTAACCACTTCCAGAGATAGTTAAAAATGCATTTAATTGGATTGCTTTCTTAGTGTAGAAGGAAAAAAAGCTTTCGGCCAGTCTCTGTTGTTTTTGTTGGTAGGACGACATGAAATCTGCCTGGACTTCCAATCGAGGATTGATTCAGCAGTCTTTGGCGTCTCTTACAGGTGTCTAGAGGAGCAAGGATCACCACTGCGAGTGCCCGGATCCAAGCTTTATCCACTCCTAAAGCCCTCTCTAAAGATTACATCCCACCCAGAGATCCAATATGGCATCCCTGAGAAAACATGACAGACCACAAAGCTGTGGTTTCCAGCACATTCATCAACTGCAGTTATTGTATTTTGTCAGTTTCTCACCACCTTCCTTTTTCTATCAGGAGCTTGTTGACTGGTTGAGCTCACGTTGCTCTCGCTCTGGTTTTCTAATCACGCTCTCAGATTTTGACTCTGGACTACTTTTGACTGAAATTTAAGTGCTACATTATTCTTAGCCTGCTGCCAAACCCACCTGGCTCCTCAAACACGACTTAGTGTTTTACGCCTCTAGTGTTTCCAGATTGTCTCTTTCTTGGATTTCTGTCTAGCTGCCGTTTTCTGTGAGAAAATGCTGCAAGAGTATCTATGATTATCAGCATCTGGTTTGAACATCAGTGTAAGATGCCTGGACTTTCATTCTACGCATTCACCTAGATTACATTTCTGTACATGAATTATTTGAATGAATTAAAAAACGAATTATATAAAATAGTTACATTGTATTTATTGTTAAATCTTACAATTTAATTATGCCTTGTTGTGCATCTTTACTTGAATATTAAAACGGAGTTGTCAGTAATTCAAACTACTGTATTTGCATGTGTTTGGGCCCTGTACGGTTCCTCGTTTCACTACAGAAGCCAGTTGGACCCCAACATTCCAGTTTTGCATCTCTCTCTATCAAAGTCCTCCTCTAACTCTCTCTCTGACCCATGGGTGACAGATTCCACTCAAGTCTGTCGAGTTGTCGTGGTAACACACAATGCCAAGGCTCTCCATCAGCTATTCAGATTTAGTAAACAGATTTAGTTCCTCTCACTGTATTAACTCATCAAACACAACGGAGTCAGAACCCCATCAGACGGATTTAATGGTGAAACACTTGTGTTTAAATAACATCAGTGATCATATATAGTCATGCTTAAAATAATGAAATTAAATATTGTGCTTCTGCCTTGTGTGCAACCCAGGTATTGCAGATATGCATTACCAATACGAAAGCCCAAATAGTGCCTCAAACAAAGTAATCCTGTTTGGGCTCGCAGTCTGACGGCACCCATTTACTGCGTGCAATGCTACACAAATCTGTTCCCATGAAGAAACAAACTCAAATTCTGTACATCTTAGATGACCAGGGGCCTGTTCCATAAAACAAGTTTACCAAATAAGCCAGGCTTATGGCAGATAGTCAGACTTATTTTAATACAAATTAACTGGCAATAAGTCAGACTAACTGAAATAAGCCTGGCTAATTTGGTAAACTTGTTTTATGGAACAGGCCTCTGAGGGAAAACTCTATATATATGTAGAAAGGGAGAGTTGAAAAACAGTCAGCTCCGTGGCCACCTGAGACACGCTAGTCTACCGCGAGAGCTTTTAAAGTCTCAAACCGGCGCAGCTGAAATCAATCAAATCGGTTAAATCGAAAGCTGACTGTTCTGATTGTTGCAGAAGGGGGCGGATACTAGTGCAGTCAACCAATGGGAATGTGTTCTAGTAGCTCACTAGTGCTCTAGAATTAGAACTATTATTTTATTTACCAAAATGTATTGTAATGCCTAAACGTTTAATATTTTTTATCGGGTTCCTCTAATTGTATTATTTTAATATATTCCAGGATATGCCAGGAAATTTGCTGCAGTGTGTGTTCAGCTTAGCGTCTAAGCTGCAGTCAAATGAACGTGTTTGTTTTTCCGTTGAGGGTGTGGGATGTTTTTTTCACGCCCCACTGCTCAAACACACACACACACACACACACACACTAGCCTACTGCAGTCAGCTGCACTCTGTCAACCATTTAAAAGTTGCCTGGTCTGTCCATCCTTTGCTGTGCTTAAAGACATGAATATTTTATGAACCGCTGCCATCAGCCCGAGGCTTCTCTCTCCTATCACTCTGTTGTTTAGTCCACCCTTTCACCATCCTCGTCATCAGAATTTCATTTTAAAACCTCTTTTGCTTCAGTAGGTGTCCTAAGTTTTCAGATACATGCAGAACATGCTCACAGAAAAAATGCATTGCCCAGATACTCTTTCAGCAATTCACGCATAATTCTCCAAAAATTTCTTTTAAGAAATAAACAGCGAAACTGTCATACAGTAAATGAAATGTGGCATTTTCATACTAATATTACACTTCTGAATGCAAATATCATCTGAGCAGAGTTTGAGACATTATTGAAATTTACTGTGGTCTGTTTTTGTAGGAGAAAAATTGAGAGGTTTTCCATTTAATCTCTTTTATTAGTGTCTAGCACAAACAGTTGAGAAGAGATATTTTTGTTATTTATTTCGGTTCATAAATATAAATTGTATATTTCTCTGCTTTTCTGTGTTTCTTAACTTCATGTTGATCCTTCAACACAAGAAATCAAACCCTGAAAATACAGATGTCATTTTTTATATAGCCTATATACAGATGCTTACATTTAGTTTATTTACTTACATTTAATAGTTATTAAGGCAATAAAACAGGCTATATGGCATACACTCTGCAAAAGATTACAACTTAGATAAAGTTAAAAAAATAAAATAAGACCCATATCGGTCTTCAGACTTCAGAAACACCCTCAAATAAGAAAAGAGAGACAGTGAGATGGTCTACTGAACAATCACTGAAGCAGAGAGAGAAAAACAACACAAAGAACATGAAGATCTTCCATCAGTCCTTCACTGATCCCAGTTCAGCAGGCAGACCTTCTGCTTTCCTCCACTGAGCGTTTCGCATCCTGAACCACTTCTACAGGGCAGAGAGAAAGAGAGATATCATATTGCAGTTTTTATTTCTCAAGAAAACTGGTGGTGTTTGCAATGTTTTCAGTAGGTTTGATACCATTTTTTGTTTGTAAAATTTAATCCAGGCTTATATTCAGAAAGCATACAACGTATTTTAACGAAATAATATTTCAGTTGCAAATGTATTTCAGATCAAACGAGGTGTTTACATGAAGGCTTTAGGCCATCAATCTGATTATAATGGATTATTTGAATATATTCAAAAGTAGCTAAGGTTATCCATTTCAGCACAAGTTGTGAAACATTTTGACTTTTACGCACACACACTAATCTTAGAGTATCCTAAATTAGCTGATTTTCATAGAAACAGACAGTTGCACAACAGCTCTGAGGCGCAACGATCTTTAACACTAGCATTTCAACACACTGTTGTCAGGGTTTTACATAACAAACCATATGAGAGCATATAAAAAGCTCTGTATGAAAGGGTGAGCATATACATCCGCTTTTTCTGATTTACAAATTGCTAAAAATGTCCTGTTGTTTGAGACCATATAAAAAACAAAGCCAAACATAGGACCTTTTTAAAGCAATTAGGCGCAGCCACACTATTTTTGGTAATGTTCACCGAAAAAACACAAACACTTTGCTTTTCAGCAGATGAACAGCAAACACTAAGTGCAATCAGTTATCTTCACCTCACAGGTTTTAGTGCTGTTTACACTTTACATCACAGTATCCACCCAAAACTAACCCTACAGTACATACACACAAGAGTCTGTTTACTAGCCAACACGGCGAGCAGGCATGACCGGTTTACAGAGAAAGAGAGGTGCACACGTGTTCCTCATACCGCACCCTTTGCGTTGAAGTTTTCTTAGCATTAAAATAATGCAAAGTGGTGACATCATTTCCCCCCGAGCCAGGACAGAGTTTGTTATTCAAACCAATGTTCATATTTGCCTATGAATTAAAGCCATCGATGAGGCACTGCACTCAGCCTTCATAGTGACTTTCATGTTCATGACAATTTAGCAATTTAACTCGAAAAAATAATTCACGCTTCCACTAATTAAGGCTTTAAATAGTCTTTAGTCAAAGAAGAAATCAAGGCATTAAATGTTATAAAATATCCTCGTCTGTATTTTTGTCTTGTTTTCTGAATCACATCCTTAAATTGAGATGCTTTTATGATGCAAAATGAAAATAAAAAGTCCCTCTTGTCTGAAAGAATTATTCAAATTAAGTAAACATCGGTCAAAGACACATGAGAACTTGTTTTCGCTTTGAATTAACTTGCTATTTGTTCTTGTTTTAATCAAAAATTTGCATCTTCTTCAAAAAACAACATTCTAAGTGACTTTACTGTCATTTTTAATCAATTTCATGCATTCTTTCTGAATAAAAGTATTACTTTCTTTAAAAAAAAAACCTATATCTTTAACTTTATGTGGTATATTAAATACAGTACTTGTACATGATTGAATGCTGTATACATTCACACACCCCTAAAACGCCTGTTCTATTGTGTAGGATGATTTATCACAAAGGCGTTCACATTCTGCATAAATACACTTGGTTTTTCCCAATCATCAGACCAGCCTCAAGAAGGTATGTGATTCCAGTAAAACTCTGGCTAACTTCACACTGTCAGCACTGGAAGTGTTGCTCACAAGCTCTGAGGTAGTATCTATTAGATACCGTAAGTAGACGCATTACAGCATTACTAACTGCCCCATTACATCATGCCTCCTGTGTGGGTTTTTCATTTGAATACATGTGTTTAGAAATCAGACACAATGCGTTTGAACATGTCGCATATCCGTAAGTGGGAAGGCGCGTCCGGAGGCGCTCTGGGTTGCCTATTGTGCTCCAGCGCTCTGTTTATGGTCAGTGTCAGCTCTCTATTCACAAGCCTTTGGTTTTTAACGCTGTCAGTGTGTTATTTTGAGCTGGTGACAGCAAAACAGGAATGAAGACAATGCATGAGACAAGCATGCATCAGGGCGATGTGGGTTAGCGGTTAAGTTGACACCCCAGAAGCGTTTATCCATGCACTTTCATTGTGCAGTTAAGAGTTTTACCCTCCAGAGGGACTCGATCTGTTTAAGTTAAGGAACTTTGAGCAATTAAAAACACCTCTCTGGAAACATCATTTACTTTTATATTTATTGCTGGTATTAACTTTCCCTGATCAAAGAAAGTCAGGCAGGTTGCTGCAATAAAGGCTCATAAACCATATGTCATAGCTGACCATGTTAAACCAAGCACTGAACCAATATGTACACTGGTATTACCACATTTTTGAACACATACCATAGTATTATCATGTTTTCAACATTTGCAATTACATCCAGATGTAAAGCCATAGTACAATCCCAGCAAACAAAAAATTGATATAATATTTATTATAAACTATTAATTAACATAATTATTATTAACTATTATTTTTTTCAGAATGTTTAATATATATATATATATATATACATATATGTATATATAGTTTTTTCAGTTTTTTTAATTGATTATGTTAACGTCATAGATCAATTTGATCATTTTGGAAACATTATGTCATTTCGACAGTTCTCTAAACAGGTGAGTAGTAGCCTAAAGCTTAAATATATTTTTATTTTTTTTTATGTCAAAAATGCTCCCGAAAATCTGCTTTTGTGCAAACGTTTTAAAAATAACTTTAATAGGCTACAAAAAATTATCGTTAAAATGTATACCTTATCAGAACACTGTTAGCCAAAGTTCAGAGAACGTTATATTGCAATATTTTATACAGCTAGTCATTTTAAAAGGTGTATTTTGCATTATTATTAATATCATTAGCATTATTATCAGGCTACTATAATTATTAAAATGTACTTTTAAATATAAATGCGTGCATTAAGACAATTCTGGCTATATTGTAATATAAAAAATAATTCAAAAAATAAAATTATTTTAAATTATTATTTATATATACATTTTGTGTGCGGCAAAACAAAACGCAAGCGCGGCCAATCAGAAAGACGCTGCAAAACGGCAACGCTCCCAATCGGCCAATCACCGTGACGCGTCTTCCAAGCGTTCTGATTTGTAGCGTCGCGTCGCCCGATCGCGCTGTAGATGAGGATCTCTTGATAAACTCACCGCTGTCTCCTCTTCGCTGAGCCCACACTCCGCTGCGATCAGCATCAGTGTGGCGTCGTCGGGGTGTTTGCTGACCTTCGTGAAATTCTCTTCTAGAACTTTAATCTGATCCTCCGCTAAATGCATCCCGAACATCGCCATCGCGTTTCCACTCGCGCTCATGTTTCAACTCCAAACAGACAAACGGACTGGAAACTGAAATCTCAGCTCGACTGATGTCAGCCTCAGCGTCACATGCAAATAAAGTCGGGAAAGAAGCGCCAGCCTCCACGGGAAGGGAAAGCACACAGTCAGTGTGAGATGCGCGAAGTTGAGCGCGCAAGTGAGTACTGTACCTGACAGTGGCCAAACTCCATCTGCTCTGAGCTCTGATCTTTCACTGCATTGTGCATTGCCCCCCGGGTGACGTCACAGCGGGATGAAGTGTGACAGATCAGAAGTACATCAATGAGTTCAGGAAGTGTTTACTTCATTAAACAAAACAAAAAGTGTATTTTTAGACCATTTATACCCCAGTTTGAGCCTCTTCTCTTGCCCATGACAACACATCTACTAGTAGTAGTAATTATATGTTGATAAATAATAACAAAATTTTTATTATTATAATTATGATCAAAAACACGTTGGACATATGGTTAAAAAATGTACAGAGGCTTTTAAAATAATTGATTATCAATTAAGTGTAAATGTTATATTTTCAGAGAACGTTATATTGCAATATACCTTGATATATAAAATCTTCAGGAATCAGTATAATAGCTATTAATAGAATTGCTATTAAATAAATTATTATTAATATTTATTTAACATATAAAGAATATTTGTAGTAGTATAGTATTGTACTTTAAGATCAGTATGCAATGTTATTAAATAGATGCGTATGAATAATAATAATTGATTGTATTTAATATAATCAGATTTACAAACATGAATTATTATTACTTCATGTAACATTAATATTATTTAATATATTAATAACATTCATAGTAGTGTATTTTAAAAATAGTATGTTATTGCTATTAATGTAATAATAATATAATCAGATTTACAAAAATGTATGATTGTTTTTGTTGTTTTTATTGTTATCGTTATTACTTTATGTAATAAATTAATATTTATTTAATAATAACATTTCTAGTAATATGGTGGTGTAATTCATATTAAATAGATAAGTATGAATTATTATTGTTTTATTGATTGTATATAATATAATCATTTAACTAAACTTTTATTATTATCATTATTATAGATTTAATGTTTTTAATGTATTCATATTTATTAAATAAATGAATAATATTTATTGTAGTGTTTTTGTAGCTTGCTCACATGAAATGTGAAACTCATACAGGCTGTCCAGCAGCTGTCAGCAATTGAATCATATCTGGTTTGTATAAATACAGTTCTTTTTCTTCCATCTCAGGTGAATTCAGCTGAAATCAACCCCCTGGATGTTTTCACAGATCTGTTGGCTGTTTCTCGGTCTGTAAAGGGAAGGCAGCGGTGTACATGACTGAAGCATCAGAAGAATGCTGAGCGGTGAGTTCTCTGAAACAGAAACAGCAGTTTGTCACATCCTGAAAACACGTCTTCTGTAGAGAAGCCTGCAGCTTTTGTCAGAGAACAACTCGATGGAGGACGAGAGCAAATGGGACAGGCGGATATCTACACTGCCACACAGAGACCGCTGGACCCTCTGGCCTGATTATATATCACTGTACGTGATACACAAGCCTTATAGAGTTAGCATACAAACACGCACACACATCCTCATACTTTCATTCTTTTAGTAGTTAACTTAAGAAATTGATATTTTTCCATAAAATATGTTATCTTTTCAGTGCTGCTTTCATGATGATATGTGATATGATTCTCATGCCCTGACTAAAGTCCCCAATTATGGGTGATGACAGGCTCATATTTTGGTTCATATTTTCCATAACAACAAGTTGACATGCATGCAGGGTCATTGTCTTGATATGCATTTATTTTTACCTTACTTGCTCAACGACTTCCAAATAATTCGTTTAATGATTTATTTTTCCAAACTCCTCCTTTGTATGATGCTGATCTGCCGTGATTGCTCTCTTTTTCAGTTCTGCTTTGTGTTGAGGGTAACCGGGAAAACTGATGTTTTAACCACTCCAAACGTGGCACCTAGTGGCAAAGAAAGAATTAGCATTTTCATTCAGACCAACATGAAAAGAGCAACAAGTGGGTGGAAATATTTTAATTTTTCGTGATGATTCAAGGTGCAATGTCTTTCAAGATTCGTTTGAAAAATGTCTCAGAGTAGACAATAACTTTATACTGTGCTCTTTCAGATGTAAAACTTTGCAGAATGTTTTCATTCACTTCAGCTCATTTTCAAAAATCCATAATAATTTGCAGGTCACTAGTGGAACTACAATAACATATACTTTCTTAGTATTTATTAATATTTGAAATTAGCTTATATATAACCTTTTCATTTTTTTATTTTTTTATATAAGTTTTAGTAAAGTTTTAGTTATGTACTCATTTTTATTTCTTTTTAATTTCTAAAAGTTTTAGTTATTCTTTTTCAGTTAGTTTCAGTATTATTTTTTATTGAGACAATAGTTTTTATTGATGTTTTATATATATATATATATATATATATATATTAATTATATTATATTATATTATATATATATATATATATATTAGTGCGGTCTACGGATTATTCATGTTTAATCACATCAATATA
>JAUMHR010000064.1:4956044-4975916 GCA_032361145.1 Enteromius fasciolatus
CAAACCTGGTGAAGAACTACAGGAACCGTTTGACCTCTGTAATTGTTAACAAAGGCTTCTGTACCAAATATTAAAATGTTTACATTTAAATGTAAAATGTTGACTCAAGTGATCAAACACTTATTTGACACAGTAATTCTCAAATAAATTGTTAATAAATCATACAATGTGATTTCTGGGTTGTTCTTTTTAGATTGTCTCTCACAGTGAAAAATGCACCTGTGCTGGAAATTGTAAACCCCTCCATGAGAAATTGCAAAATCACAGGGTGATCAAATACTTATTGACCTCACTGTATATATATTGTTTCAGTGCAGCTTTACATTAATAAACTAGAAAAAAAGTGTAAATTAGCTCTACAGAGGTTTATAATGTCAATTTCAGTTCAATTTGGTTCACTGTGGATTTAGTTCAGTTCAATAACTGTCATTAAATGCATCAATTAAGTCCTATTAAGCTATAAGCTGCTCTACAAAAGGAAATAGTAATTTTTCTATTATTACTTTTTGCATTTTCTTTTTTAATTTAACTTAATTTAGGTGTTATTTAAATACACTACTGGTCAAAATTATGGAATATAATTTCATATTTTTAAATGTTTTAAAGGTCTTTTTAAAGTCTCTTCTAACTAACAGTGCATTTATTTTACTATAAGTACAGTAAAAACAATAATATTGTGAAATATCATGGAAAATAAACAAAAGTATTTTTGACCTGCAGTGTATGTTAGCTTTTATTCATTTTTATTTACGTTTTAGTTTTATTTATTTCAGTAATTCAACTCTAAACAAGAACTATTACAGCAAATAATTTTATATTAAATGATATTTTATTTTAATGCTTATTTTATTAACCATTATTTTTTTATTTTATTTTCAGCTTTATTTAATGATAACGCTTCATCAAACCTTATTTTTCAAACCATGTGCTCTAGACTCTCACCTAGCATCTCCACTTCAGTGGTGACTGTGTCTCCAGTCATTGGGAAGAGCGTGAGGACAGTGCCATATGTTTTATCCCTCTCAAACGTGTTTCCTGTGAAGTAGACTGACAGGAAGTTGTTTTGTATGCCAATGCTCGCCACATGCCAGAGTATGACATCGCCAACACACATCCTGAATTGAAGGTGGTTGAACATGAACCCGTTAACAGCTGAAACACAGACAGAAAGTCAAAAGAAACAAACGTGATCTGCAGTTTAAGATTACTCCTGTTTTTACAAAATACAAATACCCAAAGCAAACCTAGATTATTCAATAATTCACATCCATAAAAATCAACACCCACTGTGCATGACATTTGAATTGTAGAAATCTGGATCATTGCGGTCAATCTTAGTTGGATCTTCACTGTTCTTTTTAATGTTCTCCTCAAAGTACCAGCTTATGTTTTCATCAAACACAGTGAACAAGAGCTTCTTCTCTTTGTCTGAAGTTACCTGTGAAAGCATATTTAGAATTTCCATCAGTCCTTCAGATAAATCATAGGCTCAGTGGAAAAACATGTCTATACCTACATTTGCATAAATCTATAACTGTATGCATGCTCATACTCATATTCCCTCTGAAGTGTATACTAGATGTAGTAAAACACCTATAAGGGTTTTTCTTTTCGTGCAAATTATGATTAAAGGGCAGATTATTTAGTAATAAAGATTTATTTTTACAGTACTGTGTTATGACCTCAAACACCTTTACCATATTAATTCATTTGTAAATTAATACATTTTCATTTTTATATTGCATAACTAGCTCTATATGTTTGACTTGTCTGTCATTGTAAGCTTGCTCTGTAGTGTACCCGGTACAGCAAGTCCTGTGAAACACAAGTTACGTCAAAAGAGCTCAAAGATTTAAAGAAGCAAGCTAAGATATGTTTTTTTTTTTCTCACTGCTGCATTTAACATTAGATTTTCGCACCATTTACTAGAATGTTTGTAAGTGTCGGGACAGGTGCAATTTTTGCAGAATTGTCGTTACAGGCACATTTTTTTAGAGTTAAACATCTACATCAGAGTCTCTTCTCACCACTCTGCCTTTTTTGTCCAGAGATTGGGATTTGCAGATAATAAGGGGTCCCACTAGCCCAGACGCCACGTCCCGGACGGGATCCACCATACTCTGGTATAAACGCGTGAGGCATCGTGGGTCAGATTCTGTGGGTCCATCTTCAGCTGTCAGTTTCCAGAGGTATGTCATTATCTCACCTGGGGGAACGGCCAAAGTACGAAGGTCCACCTGTTTGTCTTCAACCCACAAAGAATGAAAAATGAGCTTAATTCATTAAAAGTTAGTTTGCATCCAGCTGACTAGAAGAAAATTATACCAGGGTTATTAGCATTAACTAAGACTAAAATCACTTTTTAAAAAATTCTAAAATAAAATAAATGTTAAATGAAATAAAGGAATGTCAACTTCTTTTTAAGGTAATTATCAGGGCAGTATTTCTCATTTTTAGTATACAATGAATTACTAAAGTTACTAAAACTGATTTTTTCTTTTAAATAGGGTTAGGGTTTAGGGTTTCTTTTAACTAAATACTAATAAATATTAAAAAATTTCTAATAAGTACTACACCCATTGTTTTCTAATTGTTAGGTAACGCACTAACTGTGTCACCTGATGGGACTTATTGTAAAGTGTTGCCTATATATTTGTATAATGACACTAAACTACATAACGATCTGTTGTCTCTGGCAAATGGTTTTACATTTAGGCATTTAGCAAAAGCTTTTAAAAGGTTGTACCTAGCTGTGCTGCTGCGGTATGTGTGTGTGTATAAAAACCTGTGTGAAAATGTACAACGTACCCTTGTTTGTGTTCTTCAACGGCTGAACACTGGTCAGGCCATTTGGATTAAGGTTGAATGGTCGACTGGCCATATTTTTAAAAACAATCTGTTAAGATACATATAAAAAGAAGTGAATTTCAGAAATTAATAAAACTCCTACTCTTAGTCATATGGACTAATTTTATGATACATTTACATCTAAAAGCTTTAGTACTAATTGACTGAAATGGAAAAGATCGAACAGTCTTTCTCTGTTTCATGAAAGAACTAAATGTACACAAGCACGAATAAATGGATTTTGGGTAAACTTTCCCTTTAAATCCACATTCCCTACCTGAAATTTGTCTCCCACTTCCCCTCTGAGCTCTGGGCCCATCAGCATTTTGCCAGTGGTTTTCTTAGTGAAGGTCTTGTCCGTGTACTCCACGAAAGCCACCTTCTTATAAACGCCGCCCAAGCGCTGAGGACCTTTTCTGAACCACTCAGATCCTGCCGCTGATGACGATATAGCCCTGAACCAAGAAAATCAACATTATTTTCAGTCAGTTTGACATCATTCATCTCTGAGCTACTCTGAGTCGTACCGGTCGCTGCTTTGAGACGAATAGTCCCAGTCCATCTCCTCTGCAGCGATGTAATGAACCCACACTTTAGGTCTTCCTTTGGCGCTCGACCGAAGAACTGATACTGGGCCTCCTTGCTTGAACACAATGGAGAACATATTATCTTCATCCTCCTCATCATCATCACGTATGACATTTCGTTTGTCCGGAAGCGGAGCTATCACCGGGTCAGGACAGTTGTCAACAGTGAAGAACGCGCTCATACCAGCTGGAGAAGAGAGTTCAGTAGGACATTAGTCGTTTACGTTCTCATTCAGTTACATTATTAAACCAAACATCCCTTTATACTCCTTGCAAATTCATTTAGACCATCAAAGCACCTAGCACATATTTCTCAGGTCATCTTGATCCAGATCCTTCCCCTTATTAAACATTTGTCCAACAAATGCCTGTATGATTGCCAGTCAAGCATGTTGCATATTTTGCTTCATTTTACCTTAAATGCCTGATTTAAAAAGATCTATAACTTAAATAGTCACAAATATGATCACTCACCATCTAAAAAGACATAATGCAGCTTTTTGTGCAACTTTTAAAGCCTCTTTCTGCAGAAAATTTGGTTTAGGAGTTTCATGTAGCACATCATAAACGGCTGTTAGGTTCAGTAAGAAATATTATTATTATTAACGTTGTTTAAAAAAGTGACTTATTGTCACTAAGGCTGCAATTTATTTGATAGAAAATCCAATAAAACTGTAATATTGTGAAATAATTATTACTATTTTTAAATGACTGTTTTCTATTTAATATATTTATAGAAAATGCAATTTATCCTGTGATGCATATAAAAAATTGTTTGCATCATTAATCCAGTGATCTAGAAATCCTTCTAATATGCTAATTTCCTGCTCAAGAAACATTCTTATTATCAATGTTAAAAAAATAAAAGCTGATTCATATGGATTGTTTGATTAACCTTAGCTGCAGTGCCTTTATTTTATCTTAGATAGTAAGTGGCAGTGTTGAGAAATCCACGGGAATTGGGTAACATTAACACTCTCTGCTGAATATTTTTCATGTCTACTGGTTTGAAGTGACCTGAATAACGTTATATTAAGCCCCTGGAAAACGACTTTTATTAGGGGAACCACTCCAACAACGTGTATTGGGCAGGTTTTCCAGAAAAAAACTGGCAACCCTGGTTGTAACATAGGCTGTTTGTTGTCTTTCCCCATGTGCTCTTTGTATTCCCATGTGCTTGTCATGACCTAGTTTCTGTTAATTATGTATTCTGTTCAGGTGTGTCTAGCTCGTTTTCTGTGATTGTCTTCCCTACTTAAGTTGCCCTCTGTGATTCAGTCTTTGTCTGTCATTAACGTTGTATGTGGTTTTTGTGAATGTAGCTTTTGGATACTACTCCACGATTTGATTTATTATTAAAAGGACTTTGTTTATTTATACTTTTGACTCCAGCATTCTCCTTTGCCTGCACGAAACGTTACACTGGTATGTCGGCCTACTGACGATATTGTTATTTTGACAGTACAAATATAAAAAAAATTTACCTGTCTGATGAGAGTGGATCTTGCAAGAGATCAGAAACTTTCCGGTAGCAGATGGCTTCATCAGGCCTGTAGTGAAGGTCATGGGCGTCATCTCTACAGTTACCCGCTTGTGGTCGAACACCTTTAGCGTGTGTCCTTCAAACTGGATGCTGTGGATAACTGGGGTTGAACCAAGACCAATAAGATGCCAGGACACCACTGGACTCTTCTGGCACACAGTTAGACCTAATGAAACAATTACAGAATACATTTTGAGAATTACACCTGTAAAGAACCCGGTCCGTCCCAGTATGACAAAAAAACAAATAAGGAAATAATAATGTACCAACATAAACAACAACTAGTAATTCTAGTAATTAGAACTTTTAAGCTATTAAGCAGCACAGCTGTTTTCAACATTGAGAATGATCAGAAATGCTTCTTGAGCAGCAAATATTAGAATGATTTCTGAAGGATCATGTGGCACTGAAGATTGCAACATCAATGCTGAAAATTCAGCTTTACATCGAAGGAATACATTACATTTTAAACACATTCAGTTATTATAAAATGCAGTAATATTACTTTCCTTTACTGTATTTTTTATTAAATAAATGCAGCGTTGGTGAGCAGAAGAGGCTTTGTGTGTTTAGATATTGCAATAAGCATTTTTCAGCAGCTGATGAATGGTACCTGGTAATGTTGAGTTGATGTATCCATTGACGGTGTGGTACTGGGTTGGAGTGGATGTTTTCTTTAGTTTGTCTGCTCGGCCAATTTCATGGTACCAACTTTTACTCTCATCAAAGACAGCAAAAAGCAAAATGAACTCTGGAACCTTCCGCTGTCTCTCCTCATTCAGAGCCTCTGAGAGAGGACGAATCATTAAGGACATGTCAAATATACAGCAGCGTTCTCTAAGGTTTAATATTTGTTTGAAAATTTGTTTGTTATTTAGCAAATCCTGAAAGAGAAGCAACAGTCAGACCTGTTTTACAGATCAGGAGAGTCCCGACGAGTCCGCTGTTGAAGTCTCGGATGATGTCCACCTGCGATGAGTAAATGTAGGTGAGACAGTCTGGATCTGATGTGGTTGGCCCAGAGTTGGGGGAAATGTCCCACACGTACTTGTAGTAACCACCAGGAGGCACTGCATCATCTGCTCGCTCCTGAACAGAGCTGGAGTCCTCGTACCCTGCGCCTGCCGTTGAAAAGCAGAAGGATGTTGAGGTTTATCTTTACACATTATGGGTTTTCAAACCCATCAGGATATTGCTGTATATCTCACGATTTTGCTTTCGTTTTGCTGGGTAAGCCCGAGCTTACTATATGCTGCTTTAAATGGTAAACCACATGTATTTTATGCATTTTGGATTTTATTAGTATCTCCAGTGTTACAAAACACATTTCAGAATTCCAGCGGGTCTGTAATGATGCTGTGAGTTAATTCCACACGATTTGTCTAGTTGGACAGTCTGGAATTCAATTATTTACATTTTAGAAGGGGCTTTTCGCAGCCATGTGAAAAACTATGCTTGTTCCCCAAACCGTTTCATTTTGCAATTCTTAAAAGAACCACTTTTAGAACATTGTAATAAGCTAAAGACATTTTTGTGCATTAAAGGTTCTTCATGGAACCATCAGTTCTAGTAAATAAGCTTTATTTTTATGGATTGAAATCAAATACCTTCTGATTGTTTCCAGTACTGAATGCCGATGGGAGAAATACTGAAAGATTGTGATGCAAAGTTTTTGAAGTGCACCACAACCCTGTCGTTCACCACTGTTCTGATAGTCGGGCCTTGAATACCTGAAACAGATCGTTAAATATTCTATTCATTCAATTCTAAACTTCTTAATATATTTTTCCTAAGAAGCAGAGATTTCTACGTTTATACTGACCAGCCCATGGAGGTTTTGACTTTGGTGTTGTAAAAGTGGAATCAGTGTATTCTGTATATACAGCCTTGTTGTATTTCTGAACACCAGATGCAAATTTCCTGTAAGGAATAATTATGCTGTTACTTGACATATTTGAAATAGAGTGCAAAGCAACATGATATGAAAAGAAAACCATTCACGATAGAGATGTTTGATCATCAGAACAGATTTGGAGAAATGTAGCATTTTATCACTTGTTCACTAATGGATTATTTGCCGTGAATGGGTGCCGTCAGAATGAGAGTCCAAACTGCTGATTAAAACATTTGTGGATTATTGATACTTTGCATTAATGAATACAATTTGGTGATTGGAAGTTAAAAACATTGTGATGGATTCTAAAAAACACACAACTTTTCACTTCACATTATTCGACTGACTGTAGATTATCATGATGCATTGATCAGCTGTTTGGACTCTCATTCTGACGGCACCCATTCACTGCAGAGGGTCCATTAGTGTGGTAACGCTCAATTTTTGGGTGAACTATTAAATTTAAATAATGATACCAGAGAACAGATTTAAATTTTTAGTACCAACTAAGAACGTTTTGTCTTAAAATGGTTGCAAGAAATATGCATATTCAGCAAATGATCTTTAATGGGTGTGAGCTGTTATCACGCTCTGTTCTAAAAACACCAAATCAAAGCATGTTTGTTCTGACCATATATTCACTATCCATGGCCTGTAAATCACTACAAGAACATATATATATAATAACAGGCAGGTTTATGATCACTAAACAAATCATACAAACTATGAATGACATTGCCCGCATGTAAAGGCAGAATTTGCTCACATTTGTTATGCTCTGATTAGCAACTTTGAAGCATAATTGAAATTTGGACAGCCTTCAAAGCTTTTGCCTTTTGAGTCAATTATAGCCAACTATCAAGAAGATCAAACACTTTCTCAAAGCTGTTACCAACTGATGACATCCAGTTTACTCTCATTTACTGTTTGAACACAGTGACTGGCGTATTGAGAACACTGTAGCAAAATTTGTATAATAAAACACATAAAAGGTGTATAATTATTATTTTTTATTTTTGGTAGCAGTAATTGAAAAGCATGTTTTTCTGTGTGCATAATAACAAAAGTGCCCACCTCTGGTTTGCAGTAGGATCTGTTGTGTCTGTAAACACATATTCCCACTTAGTTTCCATTGCTGCGATGAAGAACTCCAAAGTCTTCGCCAGGACACAGGTAGACTTTAGACACACCATGAAGGAGAGGAGGAACAGAAAGACCTTCATCGCTGGAGCACAAGTCAAACACGCTGACTGAATGAGATGCGGAGATGCTGTCAGGACATATTTAACTGCACAGGAAAAGTGTTTAGGGAGGAGCCAGAAAGAGCTAGACAGAGTGAGTGTTCATGATAACCATGAGTAATGATGAATGAGTCATAGAAAGGATGAATAAGAATGGATATCTGTGAACTCCAAACATCTACAGTATTTTTAGTTCTTTTTTTTCCTGAAAAGCAGATACAGTGGTGCTTGTTATAATCACTACTAACAGTATTAATCATTTACCTGTGACGTTAAATACATCAGCATTGGAAATAATGTATAATTTAAAGCAGAGGTTTTTCAGATTTTCATGCAGAAACAAGATAGGATAAATGGCAAATAAATAACATATGCATTAAATACAATTTTATATATATTATATTTTTTTCAAGGTTTAAACTCACACTTTACAGTGATGGGGTCTTTTTGGCCAAAACAACTCTAACAAAGTTAGGGCAAATGCTGTGCTTTTTAAAATTAAACTCCAATAAGTGAGATTTAAGTACGTGGACTTGAAGTGATTTCGTAGTGATTTCATCATTAGCAAAAATATGCTAATCTGTGTACTTCCGGCTAGTTCTTTAAATCAGTCACACAGTGACAAATTTCGCAGGAGTGGATTAAACTTTACTAGTTTAATTTAATCTTTATAAGACGTTGTACATTTTAGGCTATAAAACACGTCGTGAGCCTTAAAGAAAGGTTTATTTAAATTGGAATTTCTAAAGTCAGGCATCTGCTTTCAGTTTTCTATAATGTAGTTATTTAGGAAACATGTTATTCAGTGTAAAGAACTTGTCCTGTGTCTGCCAAAAAAGAAGACGTGAACATCTGCAGGCGTCGTCTGTGAGGAATCGCGTTATTATAAGGGAACTGCGCCACCTAGTGGAGATCACGCGCACGCATACACACAGAAATACCGTGATACTTTAAATTATTCAGTACCAGTGTGTAAGTATACAGGTATGACCAAAACAGGCAAATTCTTTGGCGTGATCATAAAAAAAAAAAAAATTATCTTAATCCTATCCTTTCTTTCCCTTTCTAGCCTGCACTTATCTAAACATTGCCTGCTGTACGGTATAATGATCACTTCCTAAGTTGTTTTTGCCTCTTTAGGACTAATTGCTTGCTGTTTTCCCCACCTGTAAGTCGCCTTGGATAAAAGCGTCTGCTAAATGAATAAATGTAAATTTATGTGTGTATGTATATATATATATATATATATAAAACAAAGAGTGTATATATACAGTAGGTAGGGAAAGTATTCAGACCCCCTTAAAATGTTCACTCTTTGTTATATTGCAGTCATTTGTTAAAATCATTTTTCAATTTTTTCCTCATTAATGTACTCACAGCACCCCATATTGACAGAAAAATACAGAACAACAGTTTAATTTTTTGCAGTTTTATTAAAAAAGAAAAACGGAAATATCACATGGTCCTAAGTATTCAGACCGTTTGCTCAGTATTTAGTAGAAGCACCCTTTTGATCGACCATGAGACTTTTTGGGAAAGATGCAACAAGTTTTTCACTCCTGGATTTGGGGATCCTCTGCCATTCCTCCTCGCAGATCCTCTCCAGTTCTGTCAGGTTGGATGGTAAACGTTGGTGGTCTCTTCAGAGATGCTCAATTGGGTTTAAGTCAGGGCTCTGGCTGAGCCATTTAAGAACAGTCACAGAGTTGTTGTGAAGCCACTCCTTCGTTATTTTAGCTGTGTGCTTAGGGCCATTGTCTTGTTGGAATGCAAACCTTTGGCCCAGTCTGAGTCCTTCAGGTGTTTTTTAGCAATCTGGGCTTTCATGTGTCTTGCACTGAGGAGAGGCTTCCATCGGGCCACTCTGCCATTACACCCCAACTGGTGGAGGACTGCAGTGATGGTTGACTGTCTACAACTTTCTTCCATCTCCCGACTGCATCTCTGGAGCTCAGCCACAGTGATCTTTGGGTTCTTCATTACCTCTGCAGCATTGTGAGCTGTAAGGTATTATAAAGACAGGTGTGGGGCTTTCCTAATCAGCATAATCAAACACAGCTGGACTCAAATTAAGCTGTAGAACCATCTCAAGGATGATCAGAAGAAATGGACAGAGTTAAATATATAAGTCACAGCAAAGGGTCTGATATGTGATATTTAATGAGGGGAAAAAGCACTTTTAAATGATTTTAGCAAATGGCTGCAATATAACAAAGAGTGGAAAATTTAAGGGGGTCTGAATAATTACCGTACCCACTGTATATATATAGCAATGCACTATAACAAAATTAAGGAAATGTATATTTAAGCCTTTTAAGCCTATAATGAATGCCTTTATGTTTCATTATATTTATTTTTTCAGATCACCAAAAAGCTGGCTGGTGGCATTGGGGTCACCACTGCATGGATGACAAAACATTGGCAATGAGCTTGGCCAGGTTCTGAACTGTGTTTTGACAACTGCTGAAGGCACAGAACTGGAGGAGCTATGCCAGGGTGTGGTCACATGGTACCAGAACGCTGGGGAGCCAGAGCACTGTAGGCGGTGAAGACATAGGGCTGAGGAGATCCAAGCCCTCCTCCATCCATTTTGGCTCAGGTGTGTATTTATTGGCATATAAATTACAGGATCTTTTGGACAGAAAAAGTCCACACTGAAACCCATTAAAACTGCTATTCTTAATTGCAGTGCCATTTATGATTTTTGTTAATAGGCTTTCATTCTGTTGGCAAGGCTTCAAATTCCTTTTGTGTTTTACCAAATGGTGGCATTTTTCAGGTTTGGCCTATAAAGCAAATACTACTTCTGTGTTTCATAGAGTTTGTATGTATGTCATTAAAACAAAACAAAAAATATTTGAGAGACAAAGTCAAACCAAATCAACCACTGTATAAACCAGCGCAGTTTTGCTTGCATCTAACTAGGACAATTAGGTTCTGCACCCAAAAAACTGAAAAAAAAAATTATAATAATTTTTGTTTCCTTTTTTTGCGTGTGAAATCAAAAGCAAATACGGAACACTTTTGTAGATTAATGGCTTTGACTTTATGGCAGGTTTAGAGTCCAACATGTTTTATAAAATATATAAATTATTGTTCATAAATAATTTTTATAAACTTAAACCGGAGTAAATTTTTTGGTTTTACTTTCTAAACTTTTCTTTTTACTTCTACCATAATCGACTCCCGCTCACCTATTCAGGAGGAATACATAACGAGATAAAGAAGGGAGGAAGAGGAGGCCAATTAATTTGATTGGCTGAGACTGATTAGGTGATTGTAAACAGCTGTAGCTAATCATTGCGTCAGAGCTCCTCCCGAAACTTGTTTGTCAACATCACTAGGAGAAAATCTTATATAAATTGAGTGATATATGAGCAAACCCCTCTGTAAACTCCTTTACTAGATTAAGTTTGCTGTATGTAAATGATAGTGTAGATTCATGGTGCAGTAAATAACACAGAAATAATTAATAAAATGTGTATTTTGGATGTTTTCTTTATATCAATCTGAAAGACATTAAAGTATTTCAAATTTTATCTTCTGGAAGAATGGAAAAACACTGAATTTGATTAATGTAAATCAGGCAAGTAAATATGGTTCCTGGCTGTTCCTTTTTTTGTCTTTTTTGATTAATCTGCCAATTAAAAAGTAAATTCAATTCAACGTTTCTTTTCCTCTATTTGCCATAGGAAATATGTTAACATATGTACTAATATCAGTGCTTTTCTGTGTAAAGAATGAGAGGAGACCAGCTCCTCTCCAGGACCAGTAAAACCATCTGATCTGTATTTTAAATCAAAAAGGACAAACGCAGTGAGACTATTTTGTTTCTTAATGAACCTACATTTTAGCACAAAAATACATTTATAGAATTTGTTGCTTGATCTTACATTCATTAAAAAGCTAAACAATAATAAAACAATATTTCTTTTTTCTTCAGTTTCATGATTTAAAAAAAAAAAAGAATACATTTTTTAAGAATACAAAAGACATTCATCTTCATCACAAGAAATCCAGCTATCAAAAAACAACAACAAAAAAAACAAACTAAAAATGTACCTCCCAATAAAAAAAAACCCAGACAAACATAAAAACACTGACTTACATACATATGAACAAGCATTAGCCATACAATCGGGATGGAGAATTCGTTCAGGTCAAATAATTTCATCTGAGATTGTGAGATGGAGAACTGAAGTCTTTAGGGCGGTTACATCCATTATGTGCCGGTGAGTCCTTGAGTTTTATCACCACTGAGCTGTTTCTCTTCTGAAGACTTCTTTTTCTGGACAATAAAAGAGCAGTACAAGTCATTTACTTTCAGAACAATTCAGTTCTGCCATTATAAAGGGTTTCTGTTGTTTCATAAAGGCTTTTTAAGACCGAGTAAAGAGCATTTAAGAAACACTTCAATGTTTGAAAACACAACTTCCAGCCAATCTCCATTACTTTTTAATAGAGGCAACCGTGTTCCACTTCAATCCTGCAATTCATTCACCAATTTTACCTTTTTGTGGACTGCCACCTCCTCATCTGGAAGAGAAATATGAGGTTCATCAGCCACTATCTCCTCGGTTTCCTCATCTCTCACCTTTTTCTTCTTTTCTGTACATCATTTCAGTGGAAAAGGGAACACATACAAACAAAAACTGAAAGCAGCAGTAAAATAAAGCCACAATCCAGGATTTACATATATTTGATCACTTACTCTTTTTCTTCTGACTTATTTCTACAGGAACGGATGCTGCTTCCCCGTCTGCTGGTGGTTGAGGAGTATCTGCATTTTTGCTCTCCTTGCTCTTCTTCTCTTTGTCTTTCTTGGCCTTCTTTGGCTCTGGCATGGCCTCCTCCGGTGCTGGGACATCACAAGCATCTTCCCTTTTCTTTTTTCTTTTTTTGGAAGGAGTTTTTAGATCGTGACTAGAGGTTTCATCATTTCCCAAATCTTCCCCTTCTACAGTCTTAGCTCGAGATCGACTACTTTTTAAAGGCCTTTCTGAAGCAACGTCATTCTGGATCTCCACATCCTCGGCAGCTTTGATTTTTCTGTTTTTCGAAAAGCTGTTTGTAGAGTTGGGCTGCAGGAGATCAGCATCCGATGTGGCTGTTTTGAACTTCTTACTTGTCTTTTCCTCCAAGCCAGATTCTTCCGTGCTTTTAACTTTCTTGACATTAGCTATTTTTAATGGTGTTTCAGGCGCGACTATTTCTGACTGGCTTTTACCGTCCTTTTGTTTGGCTTTTTTAGAGGGAGCGTTAGGTTCAACGGACTCCAGAGAGACGTCAGCTTTCTCAGACGTTTCTTGGTCAATCTGAGAACGACCTTCTGTTTTCTTAGCCTTTAGCTTCTTTGAAGGTGTCTCCTCAGAAACAGGCTCGAAAACACTTTTAGGCTTCTTGTTTTTTGCTTTTTTTAATGTTTCAGCCTCAGTGGTTTCTGAATGGCTTTTACCATCTTTAAGTTTGTGTTTTTTAGAGGAAGTGTTAGGTTCAACGGACTCCAGAGAGACATCAGCTTTCTCAGACGTTTCTTGGTCAATCTGAGAAAGACCTTCTGTTTTCTTTGCTTTAATCTTCTTTGAAGGTGTCTCCTCAGAAACAGGCTCGAAAACACTTTTAAGCTTCTTGTTTGTAACTTTCTGCGATGCCGTCTCTGATTGGTCAGAGGTTGCATTAATGGTAACGTTAGTTTCTAGCAGCTTGCTAGCAGCTTTCTTAATCTTGTTAACAGTTAAGGCACTAGTTTCAACATTACTGGCTTCCAATTGGCCCTTCTTTTTTTTAGCCTTTTTATATGGAGTTATACTACTGCTGTCAACTTGCTCTGAAAAACTGTTCCTTTCTTTAAAGTTAGATCTTTTAGAAGTCCTGTTGGCTTCTACATCTGATTCACCAACCCCTTTAGTCCTTGTCAATGGAGTGGCAATTTTGCCCGTTTCTAAGAGTCCATTAGTTTCATGATGTGCCTCTGGTGTGTCAGTCTCATCCTGAACAGATGAGTTAGTAGCTTTAGCTCTTTTAGGAGTCTTAACCACATTAGTTCCTGAGACACTAATATTTTTCTTATTTCCAGCCTTTTTGGATGGCGTTTTAACTTTAAGATGTTGAGAAACAGCTGCAGAATCTTTGTCTTTTAACTTTTTTGAAGACGTCATTAAAGGATTGGCAGTCGATTTCTTGGCTGGTGTACTGGACTTTCCTTTTTTAGCTCTTGCTGGCTTTTTTCTGGTCATTCCCTTCACAGGTAAGGAAATAGGAGAATCCTCAAAGATGGAGAGAACATCCATCTTCATTCGATCAGCATCTGGTTACAACAGACAAACATCAATCATCATATATTAAGTTTCTGTACTAACCACATGTAAACACCTCTCTCCAAGAAAGTAATACTTTTATTCAGCAAGGATGCGTTGGCATTTATAATCTAGTATAAGCATTTATTACGTTGAAAATATAATGTTTTGAAATAAATGCTGTTCTTTCGAACTTTCTATTTATCAAATAATCCTACCAAAATGTTTCACGGCTTCCACAAAAATGTGAAGCAGCTTTTTTTCGACATTGATTAGGATAAATTGTTACTTTATTTTCATCAGCCATGCCTCATCTTCAGAGGGACATGATCCCTCAGAAATCATTCTAATGTGCTGATGCATAAGAGAAATAGATAACTTTTTATGAACATTAAGTAAACTCATTACTCCAATTCACTCAGATTAATTACATTTCCAGTGTGTGTCTCACCCGATAACTCAGAGACCATTTTCTTCCACTTCTCCACATCTAAACTGGAGTCCGAGTCTGAATCGTTCCCTGCTGGCAATGGAGACACTGACTTTTTTCTTTTTCTTGGTTTTGTCACGGTTTCTTTTTTCTTCTGTTTCTGTGGAGTGGTGTAAGTGATGAATATGTCAGGTGACACGTTTGTATGGTGGCTCAGTTAATTTTGGGGAAAATGTTTTGGTCAGTTTTAAATCAAATACCTTTGATTTTTTCTTCAATCCTGAGGCTTTCTTGTTCTTCACAGACTTTTTTGGACTAACTAGTTTCCATACACAAAAACAAAAAATATAAATAACTACCACAGTTCAGCTTTAACTTCGAGTGCGTGTACTACAAATGTCTGAAAGCTTTTAATTCTTCCTATTTAATAGAAACATTTTACCAAAAATGAAAATTTGTTCAGGCCATCCAAGATTTAGATGAGTTTGTTTCATCATCAAATTTGGAGAAATGTAGCATTACATCACTTGCTCATCGATGGATTATCTGCAGTGAATGGGTGCCGTCAGAAAGAGAGTCCAAACAGATAAACTCCAGTCAAACCAATTATTGTCTTGTTTCTTAAAACACTTCACAAACCCATCACCTCTGGCAAAAATATTAATCCATAACACTTCCCCCAGTGAAAAATGTACATCTTTTATGGTCCTTTAACCATAAACAGTATTTGATTTGATTTTTCTCTAACTGAGGCGAGATGACTTTTCCACTGGAGAAAGTGACGGATAGAGGAGATGCTTTTAGTTAAAAAACATGGATATGTTTCTTCAAGAGACACAGCTTTACATTTCAAATTATTTAACGGTCTGGAGTCATGCTGATTATTGTGATGTTTTTAATCAGCTGTTTGGACTCATTCTGACGGCACCCATTCACTGCAGAGGACCCATTGGTGAGCAAATTATTTAATGCTAAATTTCTCCAAATCGGTTTCCATGAAACTCATCAACTAATCTCAGATGGCCTGAAGTTGAGCACATTTTCAGCAAACTTTAAGAAAGATTTGTGGCAGCTCCAGATAAATGTCAGACAAAAACATTGCTCAAACACACATTACACAATATAAACATTGAAATGAACTAGCCATTTACCAGCAGAGGGGGCTGTGATCTTAGACTTTGTCTTCGCAGGACTCTTGAGTTCATCTGCGGATTCAAAGAGTTTCAATTGGTCTCTTTTAATATTAGTGATCACTCCCTATGAGTTTAAAATTGTTGGTTTCATGTCCATGTTTACAGAGTGAATCTTCTTATTGATTATATTCAGTAGAGCCTCTGTTGTACATACCATCTCCATCATCTGAGCTGAATGCGTCAAGTTGTATAAAGGGAGAAAAATTATAAATTAGTTTGGAACCATTTCAATGAAGCTCACAAATGAAACACACATGCACCGTTTTACCTTGCCCACTTCTTAAAGATCTCGCTCAAGGATGCTTTCACTTCTTCAGTCTCAACCTATTGACAGACATATTGAACACAAGCATTACATGCATTCAGACAGCATCACATCACAAATCCGAGCTCGTCTGACATCGACTTTAACAGAACAAATACAGCACTGTGCTTGTTTCCTTCTACTTAAGTCATTTTAACGCATACCTTTAGCTAGTACCAACCACAGTGGTAGAAATACAGCTTTAACTAATGCATTATGGACATCTTGAAGTATTGTCACTGAGAGGTAGTGATTTCAGTGTGCACTGAAGCGATGAACACCAAAGAAACTAGTATTCGTAAATGCAATGGATTAGTTTCGCGCCTGAAATGCATTATTTAACTCCTTTGACATGTTTCAAAATGCATGCAATAAAACAGTTTCTTGATCTAAAAGCATGCACCCGCTCTCTCTCTCTCTCTCACACACACACACACACACACACACACAGATACTGTATACACACGCGAATAAATGGATCTACACCTGGGGCGCGTGCTTTCTCAGCACGTTGGCTGCCTTCTCGTGGCCGTTGTCCTTTAAATGGTGATAAATTAAATTTAAAAGCTCGTCCTGCGAGGCGTCTGCAATGTGTGAGGTCATGTTTAAGATGGGGATACGTTTAAATAAAGGTGCGCGCGAAACTTATGAAAAACTTTGTAGCATGTTTCTATTTCCGCTACGTTTGGCCAGCACCGACATGCGCGTTCCTTGACTCTTACCCCTGAACTCTCCACAGCTCGCACTGCTTTCTGGGAAATGTAGTTCCTTAAGGTGTTATCGGGTTTCTTAGAATATTAGAGATTTTGAGTCATCTGTGTGTGTTATTGTAATAAATATAAATTACACTTATATTACACTTTTACAAAGTGTTTGATTGCCATTTTTTGTCTTCTTACAGGTCCTAGTGCAATTTTAATGAAATAGTTAGTCATCTATAGTTAATAATACAGAAAAATATATTATAAGGATATTTTAATAAAATATAATAAAATAAATAAATAAATTAACGCACATTATATATATATATATAAGGATCTGATTTTACAAATTGACTCTTCATATATAACTTAATGATATGCATTTGATTTTATTAATGGTATACAAAGTGTTTGCATATCATTTTATTCACTAAGAATGCATACAATCTATGCATAAAAATCTAAACTATAAAATAACATTTACTAATATAAATAAAATACTTTATACTATAAAATATTAAGAGTTAAAACGCACTAAACCCTAGGCCATAACTCCTTACCTGTTAAACGTTTGTAAGAAAATGATGTAATTTAATTGTATGCAATATGATATTATTTCCGATGCCCAAGAAGCACCAGCACGCATTTTGATACGTCTGAGAGACATCACAACCAATATAGATATTGTGGTCTGTCTTGAACATGAGCAGTTCACTGGGGTCAGGATCCTCATCTGATTTCAGCAACAGCAGAGTCAGCGTGTCACATCAGCAAAAACATCTCTGTGTAAGCGTTAAACCACAAACAACCGCTGCTCCAACGCCCGGCTCCGACCAATCAAGACCAATCAAATCCAGACATCCAAACTCGCCAGTGTGGTGAAATGAGTGTGAGCAGGTGTGTTTGGATTAGGGTTTGAGCTGTGGAGTGTGTGAGGGCGTGAATGTCTGTGTGTGAACATGTTTATTTTAGAGCAACGCAGCCCACTCGTGTTTACATGTTTCTCTAAAGAAGAGTCAGGGTGGGAAGAACAAACTCAGATAAACCCCAAACACAACTGCAGTTTCAAACTCTCACAACTATATGATGAAACTGATTTTTCATTTGGCTCTGTTTGCATGATTAATGAAGGGGAAAGTCTTCGGGGTGATGGTAAGTAGTTCAGGTCAGCTGACAGGAGGAGCAAGGTAACTAGCGTTCACAGAGCTCCATTCATGAGTATCTGAGGGAAAAAAAGAGTTTGTAAATGGTTTTGCCAGGGGATCAGGGTTTGGCTGGTTCCTCTGCAGGTATCGTCTGCTTGTAGATGCTATAACTATGCAATCATGTGTGCATAGACTGTTTCTCTCTTGACAGGCTTCAACAGGCATGGCTTATTCTGCAGAGAACTGCAGAACTTTCTAAGCTAGTCACCTGAGCAGTGATTGTCATATGACTTATAGTACCATTTTCAACAACAACAACATGCACCCAAACGATGTATTTTATGAAAAAAAAGAATGAAAGAAAGAAAACATATTATTGCAGTTTCTAATTTTGGTTTTCTATTTTAATATACTTTAAAATGTAATTTATTTCTGTGAAGCAGTGCTAAAATTTCATCAGCCATTACTCCAGCTTTCAGGGTCCCATGATCCCTCAGAAATCATTGCAATATGCTGCTTTATTATTAGCAGTTGTGCTGATAAATATTGTTTTGGGACCTGTGATACTTTTTTCAGTATTGGTCAGGACTCGCTCAAATCTTCTTTTGCCTTTTATTTATCACAAAATCCTGAAAATAAAAAAATCAAAAGGCCTCAAAAAATATTAATAGGCACAAACGTTTCCAACATTGATTAGAAATCAGCATATTAGAATAATTTCTGAAGCATCACATGGCACTGAAGACGTGAGTATTGATGCTGAAACTTCGGTTTTACTTTACAGGAATTACTTTGCTTGTGTGAGCGTGTGTTGCAGGTTTCATCTAAAGTTTCCCCAGGTAATAAATGAACACACATTCCACAAATTTAGAGGTTCAACCACCGCTCACATCCCTCTCTTTGACAAATAGCTTCTGCTGAAAACTGCTTGACAGCCACCCCACTTTCACTACTGGCCCCTCTCAATCTACAACGACAACACTGCTTAGCTTCTATATGAAAACAGATGTGTGATCGGTTATTTATACAGAAATATTACTTTCAGGGCAGGGTGACATTAGATCCACACAATACTCCGTCATACTCTAAATCAAACTGAGAATATGAATTCTAAAAACAAAACAAAAGACTAGACTCAAAACAATCCTGTTTCAGAAACTGCTCATAGCAGGAAATAAAAATCATTTCCAAATCGAGTTTAAAAAAAGGCTCTCTGAACAGACTATATGTAAATAGTAGAACCTGAGATCCTTTGAAAGCTTGAAAATGAAAAGTGTGCCGTTTTACTGGAAGTGGTAGATGATTAAATAGAGTTAGTGTTAGTATGAGGGGAAGGGTTTTCAAAAACACTCTCGCAACGCCAAATTCAACATCTCCTCAGAGTCTGCTGGCTTCTCTTCTAATTATTTCCTTTCATCTTCTCACTTTCTCTTAGGCCATAAACGAAAAAAGGTCAGATTTTGAGTTACAAAAGAGTGTGTGTTTAATATGTTCATAGGTGACAATAACAGAAGATGAAGTACATTTCCTCTGCCAGAATATAAGTACATAAGTTAAGCACACAGTTGTTCCATTAAAACAAATTTAGTTTTTTAGTTTGACGTTGTGATATATTATACACTCAACAAAAATATAAACGCAACACCTTTGTTTCTGCTCTGATTTTTCATGAGATGGACTTAAAGATCTAA
>JAUMHR010000064.1:5002472-5012591 GCA_032361145.1 Enteromius fasciolatus
AGATCATGTTTTACCTTGGTTTTCTGGTACCGCAGAGAATGAAGACTTAATCCCTCCCAAATAAAGAAGCTGCTGGGAAATCCCAGCCCTAAATGGGCTTCATTGTTTTGAGTCACGTTATTGTGATGAACCGTTTGATGCAACTCTTTTGGTTTTGTTTCAGTGGTCAGAATGAAGGATTTTAATCAGATTGCTGCAGTCTGATGTGCACTACAAAAATAACACAACTAAATAAATAAAAATACTCATTGCAATGTCTTTGCATTAAATAATTGTATGAAAGGTCATGGTGATATGTAGAAAGAACCTCAGTTGTGTGAGTTGTGTGTCTGATGTTTCAATGTTGATACTTAAAATTGAGGAGTACAATAATTGAGTCATTCTAAAGGCAAGTTAGACACAAGAAGTGCTTGCAACACAAAGTTTCAGGCATTGTTCAAAGTAAATAGCCAAGTAGTTAAACAGCGAGAGGTTAAGGAAATATTTTTTTTCATGCGACTCTGAAGACTGCAGTAATGATGCTGAAAATTCAGGTTGGACTATAATATTGTACAATATCAGCCCACTGATTTTACTGTATTTTCAGTCAAATCGGCCTAACTACAGTCTTCAATCTAAAAATAATAATTTGGTAGCCATGTAAAACATCACAAATGTCTAACTACACCACCTTAATAAAGTTTTTGAATATCACTTAATTGAATGGACATGCCAAAAACAAATGCCTAAATACCCAACAGTTCATTTTAACAATTAAGTTTTTCACAAAAGGAAATCAGTAGTATATAAGATATACTTAATTGGACAAATTTAACAAATTATAAGATATACTTTTTGTTGTTGTAGTTAAATGAAAGTATTTGAGAATGCAGAATTTAAACTATACATTTTTTTATTTAAATATTGTATATCATTTAGATCATTTAATTTAAATATTTTTAATGTAATTGTAAATCAGCAGGAGGCAGACTGTAAAGGTTAGGCCTAAAAGCAGAGTAAATTATTATTAGGTTTCCTAATTCAAAATCTTACCCATCATAAACGTTTTGTTATGAAAATTAAAAACTAATATTGTGAGCGGTGTAAAAACGCGACCTCATTTCAATGTTGTGCTGTTATATTAAAGATCCAATGGGAGAACGTACATCGACGTAAGTCTCGCCTTCTAAATAAAAAGAACCAATCGCCAGTTAGTAAAGTAATCGCGTCACTTTGTCCCGGCGCTCCCTTACGACAGCGCATGCGCATTAGCTAGCATTTCGCTTGGAATAGTTTTTTTTTGCAAAATATAAGCGTTTTTAATGACATGAGACCATAAGAAATGACATTTAACAACATATATTGTGTTGAAATCCTGAATTCAAAAGTAAGTGTGCGTTGTTTTCCTCCTGAAATCTTAGAAATTCGCCGTTTCAAATATGGCCGCCGATTAAACAGACTTTACCTGAAAGGTAACGTTAGGCCTACTTATCTTACCTGTTAAAGCACCTGTAGTTCGCCGGCGGGAGTTTCTTTGACGGTTCCGTTATCTGAGAGTTGACTGACGACAGCAGCTCTTCATTTTCTCCCAGAGCTTCCCGCCATGGTGAACAATACGACTTCGGGATCACCGTGGCGTTGAATTTCTCTCGAGGGATCTCTCTCAGCGGCCCAGAGTAGCCTTAAAGGACAGTATGGTGCTTAGTGATTCACAGGCCAATTATAGACAGACAGAGCTTTGCTGTCCTGAAGCGCATTCTAGTATGCTACGGCGTTTAGCTCCTAGAGCTCGCCAAGGAGCGCACATCCCGACCGGTCCCTTCAGGGGCAACGGGCAGATAAGGAGATGGAAACAGGAGATGGATGTTTATTAAGGGCTCCACAGACGGAGGAAGAACATTAGACGGAGTTAATTAAGCTAATGATTACAGTTTATCAGATGAGTGAGGAGAGAAGCTGCTCTCAGAGACGTCAGAAATACATACAAGCGTGCTCCTCATGTTCAGAAATACACTTGTGTGTTTCTATGCAGTGCAGAAATTATTTCATTAACGATCACTTTCGTCTGTTTACCACTTAAAATATCTCAAGTTTTTTGCTGCAAGATAAATGTACTTGAGAAGCACCAATGCATAAGATGTCAAAGATGAACAATTTCGCTTTTTTATTTTATTTTAGAAAATTGTATTATATGTATGTTAATATCTATGTTTAGAAGTTTATATTATATTTATAATATATATATTATAAGTTTAAATTACAGACACAATTTACCTGGATTATGCATTTAAGTGTTTTATATAAATATATATAAAATATAATATATAAGACATCAAATTAGCTTTTTATTTGAATGTATGTACTTTTAATGTAGTTTTTATTCAGTGATTATTTTTGTTATTATTATACAAATATTTTTATGCAGCTTTAATTAATTCCAGCAATAATAATCTCAAAATTGATCTCATTTCAGTTATGTTTGTGGGTGCATATTTTACTTTTTTTCCCCCTTTATCTTTTTACTTGTACTTTATTTTAATTACAAACATTTTTTAAAAAAGTTTTAATATAGCCTAGTTTTTGATGGTAGGTCGCAATAAAAATGCAGTTCTCAACAAATGGATTTATCTTGTTTTATATATTTTAGCAGTGCTTGTTTATGCAAAACTCACTTTAATGTTTCTAAGGTGATGTGAGTGGTTATCACGGTCTTTCTTTGCAGTTGCCATGTTTTTTGTTTTTGGTACTAGTCCAATTTTTAGTTTGGATTTCGGCTTTGCTCAAGTCACTAAATCTACATGATATAACGAAACGTATCTAAACCATGTGAGAAATGACAATGAATGTCATGTAACAGGTAAATAATGATCAAAAGAGTGTGTGTACCTGGTGCCAGGACGTTAGGGCTTCCTTTCTTGGCCACGGTGTTCTTGAGGGTGGTGACGAGACTGTGTTTACCAGCCACTGGATACAGCAGGTTTTCTTTCCCTCCCTGCATGTCTGTCATCATGCGGTCCTGGTTCTGGTTCTGTTCCATGTTGTTCTGATGGAAGACATTTAGCACGGAGCAGTTTATTCAGTGTTTAGTAAAGCATGAAAGCACGACCTTTAACCTGAAGTCACACCTGTCTTTTCTAATCTGCAGCAGTGTGTTGGGAGTGTTTCTCTGGTGAAAGCCCTTCACATAAAGGATGCCCAGCAGGAGAATGTGAGACGGGTTTTATTATCTCATCAGATGGGTTCCAGCAGTAAATCCAGGCAATATTCCAGGCATGACCTTATATTTGCTCTATATGAATCTGTGAGTTTCCTTTTTATTTTTTTGCTCATAGATAAGATTAGTATTACACATTGTTGTTTTACTATCATTGATTTGAATGTATTATGACAGTTTTTTTTTAATACATTAATGTTGAAATAGTTTTTATTTTTATATATTATTATTAGTGCTGTCAAATGATTGATTAATCATGATTAATCACATCCAAAATAAAAGTCTTTATTTACATATTATATGTGTTCATGCTGTGTTTATTAATTACGTTTATATTAAAACGCACACATACAGTATATATTTAGAAAGTATTTACATGTAAATGCATTTATATATATATTTTTTTTATATTTATATATAATTTATATTTATTTATTATTTATATTTGATATTATATTTAAATATATTTAATATATAAACATAACATTTTCATTAAATATATACATTCATGTGTTTGTATTTATATATACCTAATAAATATACACAGTACATACAAATATATAAAGAAAAACTTTTATTTTGATGTGATTAATCCGTTGACAGCACTAATTATTATTATTATTAGCGCTGTCAAAAATGTATAAATACGCACATGCATGTATATATGTATTTACATGAATGTATGTATATTTATATAATTTATATTTTTTAGAAACATGTTTAATACATAAACATAAACAAAAATGCATGCATACATTTAAGAAAAATATGTTATGTACTTTATTATATAATAAATATACACCGTGCGCACACACATGCAAACAAAAACTTTAATTTTGTAGTTTCTCTCGTTGTTTTTATCACACACATGCGTTTGTGTGTCTGTAGTTTTTTCTAGCTTTTTTGAACGATAAAATAATAATGTATTTAAACTGTATATATTTTATTTCTGTGTGTTAAAACAGGATATCTTACATAATAGAAGGAGGAAGCGTCTGCTGAGTTCTCCAGCGTGAATTTCTCCACTCTCCTCTGGCGCTCCTGGAACATGATGGATCCTCTGTTGGTGTTCAGGTGCAGCTCCTCCATCATTACATCCCTAGGAACGCTGATCTTCTTCCCAAGGTTCAGACCTTCTCACACACACACGGCCGATTGAGTGACATTAGATCTTTGTCAGTGTTTTACAGTGTGTACGTCAGTTTCATAAGACTTGTTGCTTTTGGAAGAGTTTTTTTTTATCAGTGCACAGAATGATTAATGCGTATGAAGAGTTACGATGAAGTTTTTTTTTCATTGCACATTAATCTCAATCAGACTGCAGCTGGGTTGTTTTAATTAAGTTAAGATGAACTTATAAATGCTACCTAACACAATAAAAAAAACAGTTATCTGTTTTGCAAATAAACTCTTCATATGAATACAACTTTGGGGTCAGTAGGATATTTTCCCAAAGAAATTGCTGCTTTTATTTATGCTTAAAATTGATCAATTTTGGACTGATCTGATGGATGTCTTGCGTTGTAATTGCTCTCAGGTTCCTTTTCCACAGATGCTGTCGTGTTTGTTGTGTTATACGGGTAACAGCGACGATTATAATTAGACTGCAGTAATGTGTAACCCTTGGAGAAACGGACTCGCCCTAAAGTGGCATTTTCAGTGAGGGCATTCCTGTCTGTGCTCATGCTAGCAGCGGCCCGTGGCTTATTCTTATAAAATACCCTCTCCAGAATCAGATTCAGCTGAGCTGGAGTCGCCGTGATGCCAGATCGGACACGATGTGGCTTACGTCAACAGAAAATTGCAAACAAACACACCGACGGTATGTTGGATGTGGAGATTTCCCTCGAGTGACTGAGGAAGAGTCTGCTTTGATCTGTTCTGCTCCTGTCAATAATCTGTGCCGTCCCTCGTATGAGTCCTTACAAGACAGTAGGCCAGACACAGTCATAATACGATAGCTTTGATTTTTTTTTTTTTTTTTTTTTGCATGATACGTCATTTTGTAAGAATGTGTTTTTTTTGGCTTCTATAGGGCTTCATCTAGACTAAGTGTTTGTGTGGTATTCCTTACATTAAAGGAACCAAATGTCCCTACAAAGATAGTAATAGCAGTAAATTGTGACCTCGTGGGGACATTTTTTTCTGGTTGTTATAAATCATACTAAATGCAGTTAAAATTTATTTCAATTTAAGATTTTCGGTAAGGGGATGGAAAATATAGTTGCATTGTTACACGTAACATCATATAATTATGTATATGGAATGTCTTCACAAAATATGGAAACGCGTGTGTGTCTCTTACCTCCCTTTGCCTCTCTGCTCAGGATCATGGCCTGCTGCTGTCTCTGTTTGGTGAGACTATGTTGTGCCGTCTGCATCCTCTTGGTCTGAACACACGAGTGATTCATATCCTGAATGCATTTTATATATTTTATTTAAATTATATCTTTAATAGGTAAACTGCATGAAATAATAATGTTTTTTATAATATTTTAATAAAACCTTAAACAGCTATATAAAATAATTTATTGTAATAATAAAATAAACATGATTATTATTATTATTGAAAATATTACAAAATAAATTCAATTATAGTATTGCATAAAACATGACTTCCATGTTGATTTAATAGATAACTGTATGTAGGATAACTGCACTTATTGATGCGAAGCATTTGACATAAAGTTCTTAACAAAAGATGACATGCAAGCCATTTACTCTGAGTAAATATCGGTCCTTAATGAAATACAATTTTTGATAATACAGTGAAATTACTTCAATAATTCATGCTTTATGACAAAATCTTTTGACTGCAGTTACTGTATGTTGTTCTTGTGAGTTATTTTAATTAAAATGTTCGGCTAATGTTTTTTACTTCACTCAATTTATTTGCTTAGTTTATCTTTTCTTTGTCATTCAGCTGTTCTCATTCAAGCTACAGGAAGCATTTTATCATGCTATACATTCAGATTTGACAGATTACCCCTGGTCGGACACATTGTGCATTCACACAGCTGCTGTGCGGATTAGATGACCACATAAACACACACACATCTCTCGTACCCAGACCGGCAGGTTTCTGGCTTACCTGAGTGTGTGCTGGAGAAGATGATGTTTGGTCTGTTGGCTGATCTGTGAGAGCGCAGCAGTGTGAAGCTAGTTTCTAAAGACTCATCTCAGCCCCTACCCGATGACATCATGCCTGCTAATTTAGCCAAACGACAGGAGCTAAATGGGGCAAAGCATTTAGTCCCTGACGCACCCCTGCTGACCCTCATAATAAAAACCTGATGCCAGTTTTGTGTGTGGGCCGGTCTGTATGTATTTGTGTTTGTTGTCATTGGAGATCATCGCTCAGTCCTGTCTATATATGATTCATGTTTTAGTCTCACTGTCAGGGTCACAGCTGGACTTTCACCTTTGACCTGGGCTTAAATCCGTCCCTAAAGACTCAGATAATTTAATGTCAGGAGAGAAGGATCTGAGAGCTATTTGAGTTAGTGTTAAGATTCTAATTTTAAATTAGAAAAATTCTAATTTTAATCTTTGCACTTTTTATCTTTTTCGCAAAATGTGCATTTAGGCATATTTATAGACTGTTTGATGAGGTTCAGAGTTGGCATGATTGCATGCATATTAGTTATAATGTTATTGCCATGTTTAGTGTTTGAAAAAGAAAAGGAGGATGCTAAATGAGCAGGTTTCCTGAATAAAATATTGATTTAATAATCCTGGCTATTTGAGCTATATGTGCTAGACACAAACAATACCAGAAAAAAATAGATTAGAAAGAGAGGAACTTCAGCTAGAGAAGTCTAGCTAGATATCTAATGCGTTTTGCAGTCTGTGCAGTTTCAGCGGTTTCATAAGATCATTACAAATCACACTGTACGAAATGGACCTAATACACTTTGATATCTAGACTGTACAATAATGAAACGTACTGAATTCTAGTCTATGGCGTTAGGAAGTTAGTATAGGAAAATAGATGCCATCAGTAAATCATGCGCTACTAAACTGAACAATCACGCTTTGAGATTTGAGAAAACAAAGAGGGAGAAGACAATGGATGGACCTCTGTTATGGATTTTTTAAAATTACTTTTGATGTGGTGCATGTGTAAGAAATCTATGTGAATAGAAACATCCTGAAGAGTATTAAATCTGAAAGTGTTAAAAGATTGCGTCGACTCTAAATCAACGAAACAAGTCGAGACTGTAAAAAATATTAAATTATATTCCTTATGGAATGACATGTCATAAGAGATATGTATTCGGACTGCTTTTTGGGTTACTTATAGATTGCTTTTATATCAACTTGTTTGTTAATCAAGCTTTTTGAAATAATTTTATTAAACGCCATATTGATTTAAAAAAGCAAAGAGAAAGACTATATATATATATATATATACATGCATACCAGGACTAGGCATTAGTTACATTAAGATATTTAAGCAACTTTTACAAAAACGCCTTATAAGATATAAAATATTACAGGTGTGCATCTTAACAGAGAACAATGACACTGACATGTTTTAATATATGTGAGAGCAAGATATTTTCATCTGAGACAGATCAAGCATAAAATTTAGTCTGGGACTAGTTTAAGCCTTGTCTGTGAAATTTGTGTAAAAATGTTAAATAAATACAATTTAAAATATATAAATATTGTGTTTGCCTGACCATTAACTGATGTCAGAGTACTGTAAATGTGAGAATGTGTTGTTAAATTATTAGAAATATTAACTTCCGCAGAGATGTTTCAAGGAAATATAATATGTGAACTTTGTCTTAAAAAACTTAGAAGTCTTCCAGGTTTGAAATATTTATTAAAAAGTAACCAATCAGATTAAGCTATTTAAAATATAATATTCTCTATGGGGCAGTTTACCGAACAGGGTTTAAGACTAGTCCTAGATTAAAATAGATGTTAAGAGCTGTCTAAACTGGATATCTTAAAATACATTATTGTCATTGTTTGGTCTTAAAATGCTCACAGATAATGCGTTTTTGTAAAACATGTTCCTAAATTAGCAAAGGTCTAGTCCTGGCTTAATCTAATCCCTATCCGGGAAACCGGCCCTATATGTACTTCATTTTTGGAATCTAATTACACAGTCTGGGTTATATATAATCAGTTACCAGCCAGCACCCATTACAACATTTATAAATGTATTTACTGTCACTCACTTTTGATCGATTTAATGTGTCCTTAAAGTATTCATTTCCTTTACAACAACAACAGCAGCAAAAATCCTACTATACCTCAAAAGTTTAAATGATATTTGACATGCATTAATCACGTTTTGCCACACATTACAGTGTAATAATCTTAGGTCCAGGGCAAAGGAAAGAGCAGCATGTGTGCGTGAGAGGTCTGCTTCTGTCAGCACTCAAAGTCACCAGCCGCTGACATCACAATAGAACTGTTTGAGTAAGTGCTGCTCTTTTTAAAAGCACCTCCTGCGCTGTTCGTAAGAGCGGGAAGTTGTCCGGGGGATCCACAGACCTCAGACACACAGCCGGTCAGTTCACTTCACACACTATACTTCTCTATTTGTGACATTAAGACAGTACAGACTTCATTGTAATGAAAGATCATGTGGACTGTGATTGATTTATATGTTTGAGAAAGACCGCGATCTCTTGTTGCCATTTTGTGTTTTTGTTCTTTATTGTGTCACAGTTCACAGGTGATATCAGGAGTGAGATTTGGACTTGAACACGTCTCCGGTGCGGTCAGGATGTACGGGCTGCTGTGTGAAAGTCTTCATGACTTTATTAAGGAGTCGTACGGTGACGATGTGTGGAAACTGGTCCGAGAGCGAGCTGATGTCAGACTGCACTCCTTTGTTACTCATCAGGTTAGAATATCTTAGTAATTAAAAATGGAATACTTTTAATAACCCCTTAACTGTCACTTACACTTTTGAACACAGACATTACGATGCAGTATCCAAACGTACAGTTTTATAATCTATGAATGTAAACATTTTGATTTAGATGTGCCTCATCCACAGCAATGCAATGTCTGAATTAAATGTTTCTTTTTTTTTTTAAAGGATGCTTTTTGAGATTTCTAAGTAATATAGATTTTGTTTTGATTTGTAAAGCGTGCTAGGAAAAAAGGCAATGAAGAAGACTTCTGTTACAAAAGTCTGAACTCTTGTGATGATGACGATTTTTTGTCGTTGTTGTTGTTACACTCATCATAAATTAATCTATAGCTTTTCCTGCATTATTTTTTTTACATAAAAAGTTGTAAAATATCCATTTAGGAGTTTTATACCTTTCTAACTATATATAGTTTGTCATGATTATATTTAATATAGTAAAGTAAAAAATCAGGCGTCCCGGTGAGGGGACGAGGTGACAGTTAAGACTCACATACAAGAAACAGGCATTTCATTTATTCAATTATAACTGATTCCTTAAAATAAATTTATATTGGGTTATGGGAGAAACTACGGTGGCCGAGAGAGCTCAACGCGCTGCAAACTTAAGAAAACACATGCAAACTGCAAATTCTCACAACACAACCAAACACAGAGACGCTGCAAACAGAACGGACCACAATGGAAATGTTTCAGGGGGACCTCAAAAAGTGACGAACCCATCTGGGAAATGATTATTTGTTCCGTGGCTTTTGGTCAGAGCAGAGGTGTTGTCTCTGAACTAAAAGGTGAGTTTTATTGGGTTTATTTTAACAACCTGATCAAACGGTCTTTTGGATATTATTAGACTAATCCGACGAATTACACACTTAACTGTGAAACATTATTTAATGCATGTTAGCTAGAGTTATGCTGCGTCCAAAATCGCTTACTTCCCTACTATATAGTACGCGAAGAACAGCATGCGAGGCGAGTAGTATGTCCGAATTCATAGCATTCGAAATTCAGTAGGCGAGAAGTACCCGGATGA
>JAUMHR010000064.1:5018682-5034631 GCA_032361145.1 Enteromius fasciolatus
AAAATGCTACAATGTATCATTTGTTGCCCTTGGTCCGGACCAAATGAACCGAACCACAGATGTGAAAGCACCCTAAATATTTTGGTGAACTGTTCCTTTAAACTGTGACTGGTTCAAACCTTTTATTTTGCCTCGACTTTTGAGCATTAATGTCTGCACCTGATCTGTTTCAGGTGTTTCCTGATGTGACCATCCTGTTCAGCGACGTGGTGGGCTTCACTCGTATCTGCAGTCATATCACACCCATGCAGGTGGTGTCTATGCTCAACACCATGTACACGCTCTTCGACACGCTCAGTGAGAAGCACCGAGTGTTTAAGGTGAGCTCATTTCTCCTGTGCTTCCAGAACAATCACATGTTGATGCAGATGTCCCTCACACTGATGTGTGTGTTTTAGGTTGAGACTATAGGTGATGCCTACATGGTGGTGGCAGGCGCTCCAGAAAAGACCAAGTATCACGCTCACAATATCTGTGACATGGCTCTAGATATGGTTCGTTCTATCGATCATCTCAAAGACCCGTCCAATGGAAACAACATTCAGATTCGAGTGGGTATGTCTTCTCTCACAGCTTCGGTGTCACATGATCAATCAGAAGCCGTTCAGCTGATTTGAAAAATGTCATTAACAGTAACATTGGAACATTAATGTCTTTACTTTTGCTTTTAATCAATTTAATGCATTCTTGCTAAACATACGTTTAGATTTCTTTCAAAATGCTCGTTATGTATCAAAACAAGAACTGTTAGATAAGGACTGATATTGAGATCAAACCAATATTTTATTATGACTTCTATTTTGACCCGTTTCAATCTTTTCTTAGGAATTCACTCTGGTATGGTGGTGGCTGGGGTCGTAGGTCACAAGATGCCTCGCTACGGTCTTCACGGTGATACAGTCCACACGGCTTCTGCTATGGAGAGCAATGGGAAGGTAGATGGAAAGTGCAATTTCATGTATATTGCATTTGTGCTTTCTGAATTTAAGCATTTACTTGATGCAGGAATGATGGGGTTAGTGCAGTTTTAATCATAATATCACACACTCTGTTGGTTTTATTGAGCGTTTCTCTGTTTTCCCTGATTGACATTTGACTCTATTGATCAACTAATCTGTTATTTATAGGAAATGCACATACAGCTGAGTAGCGCTACTTATGAGCACCTGAAAGGAAGTCACTTTATCTTCGAGAGACGCGGTACCATCACCATCAAGGTAATCAACTGGACTGAAAAACTGACCCAAAGCTTGTTTACCAAGACATTCTCAAACAGGAGCACCTGAGGTCCAGTGAACCGATCCGAGACCTGCTTGACCACCTTTATAATTAGTGCTGTTAACTGAGTATTGTTGCTTTATCAGAACATAACATACTGGTAATTTTAACATAATAGAGGGATGGTGGTTTCGTTTGGAAGATGTGACTGCTCCACCAACAAACTACAACAAATTTATTAATGCAATATGTTTTCCTCTGACAGGGGAATGTGGAGATTGAGACATACTGGCTGAAAGGAAAGAGAGACAAAGATGGAAACGCTCAGGCTGCATGCCCGCAGTTTGAAGCCCAGACCATCAGTAAAGCTGCCATCTCTCCCCCCGAACCACCCATTGATGAGGAAGTGCTGGTGAACACATAGGGCCGGTTTCCCGGATAGGGATTAGATTAAGCCAGGACTAGACCTTTGCTAATTTAGGACATTTAAGAATTTGTAGGAACATGTCTTACAAAAACGCATTATCTGTGAGCATTTTAAGACCCAACAATGGCAGTAATTGAATCTAGGACTAAGATTTTTTTTTGTTTAATTAAAAAATTACAACTACTGTATACTATCTAGTCAATTCTCAGTAATCTGTCACACAATGGAAGTTAATTATAATAAATATGATCATGATTATTATTGTTGGATTCATGATTATTGTTATTATGTATTGTATAATGTATATAAATATTATCATGTATCGTAAATGTCAAATATATAACTTAACACAAATTAACACATTATTATTTAATTAATAATTTAATATAATTTATTATTATTGTTGGTATATTGTGTATTAATAATTATTATTATTTCTTAATATCAATCACTTAAATATTATCATGACCATCAGAACACTGCTGGATTGTCCTCCTCAGGTGTTCCCCTCAGTGGCCGGAGAGGATGAGGACGATGTGAAGTCTATTCGCTCTCACCCGATGAAGATGGAGACCTCTGGGAACTCTCTGGAGGAGTCGATGGAGGAGTGTAGGGTTGAAGAAACGTCCGTCAGTAAGGTGAGATCAGTAGTTTATGTGATGAGGTATTACACGACGGCTCATGATAATATCAAACACTGTCTCTCAGTCTCATTATAAGGACGCTCTTCAGGACAGCAGTCTGCAGGACCCGCACATTGAACTCGACTCGGCGGAGTTTGACGGCAGAGATTCAATAATGGAGTCTCCTGCTGGCTCGCGTGATTCCCGCAGCTCTGAGAAAAGCACTATGTGCTCTGTGTGCTGAACATAGTGATCATGACACGGCTTTTTGAAAGCATTCAACTGTTTCAGCCTGTGTTTTTCTTTGTCTGTCCTCAGAGTCGTGTGGCTATTGATCTGCATGTTTCCCAAAGAATTCTGTATAAGATTAGAGGTAATATTGAGCTGTATGTCTTCTGTCTCATTCAGGTTAAAGCTTTGCCAGTCTTTATTCTCATTTGCTGGTTTCAGGCTTTATATGGACAGATACCTTTATTTTTTATATAAAATAAAGGTGTCTGATAAAATTTAAAAGGGTCATATTTCATCCCATTTTATCAATCAAAAGGAATATATTTTATTCTTTTAATTATTAACATATTATTATTTATTTTATTTTATTTTTTTATATGATTTTCATGGCAATTAAATACATTCCACCAGATTATGAAATAATATAAAAAACACACCAGTGCAATACTACCATGTATAAATATTTAGCAATTTAATGCTTTAGCAAGAATGCTTACTACTTGACATTAAAATAAAAAAATAATTGTAATAATTATTAAATAATTTAATAAAGTTGTTTATGAGATTTTGTGTCTCTTTAAAGCTGCATTCATTCAACCAAAAATACAACAAGATCCGTAATACTGTAGTATGTTACAATTTAAACATTTATAAATGACAGTATTTTTAATTTTTAAAACACATTTTCCAATATAAGTACTGAAATATTGATGCATATTTTTAGGATATTTTGATAAATAGAAAGCAGTAACGTTTTTTTGGGATATTGTCGCTGTCAGTTTTGATCAATTTAATGTGCATTTTAATAATTTATTTGAAAATCAATAAATAAATCAAGCTTTTGAGTGGTAGTGTATGTTTTGCTTTTCTACTGGGATTAAATGTGAACTGAAGATGTCTTTTTTCTCAGCTTGTAAAAACAAACAGAAATCATGTTTAGTATATAAGGCACTCATACTTGTCTTGTTTACAGCACTTAATGTAATTGAGCTGTGAAGCTTAAATCGTTTGTTCAGTGGAGCTCTATAGTTGTATTTGTAGTTCTGTGAGTGCTGTTTCATTCATGTACAGCATGTGTATATACTGTAGTTTTGACACATGCCTGACTGTTGTCATGCGTGTATTACGTGAAAGTTACTATGTTTATCAGCTTTAACTGGTCGTGGACAGAGTAAAAATAAAGGTTGGCTTTAGAAGATTTATCCCAGTGCACTGACTTGCATTGTGAGTGTCTGAATGTGATCGCTTGTTTTTCTTTGTCTTTACAAGCTGAGACGTGACAGCATTATTTCAAGTGGTAATTTACCATCACAGACACTTTGCAGCTTTGATTGTAATCTCGCTCTGTTCTGTTGTTTCTGAATTATGACTCCAGTCTTCAGTGTCACGTGATCCTTCAGAAATCATTCTGATATGAACACATTTCTGATTATTATCAGTCGCTAATTAATATTTTTGTAGAAACTGCGATACATTTTATTACAGGATTTACCGATAAAGTAAAAGTATTAAAGTGCCCCTATTATGTTTAGTTTAACTTTATTGTCTGTTCTGCTTGTCACAAAGACACTGGTGAAATAACTATATCCACAAATAATACTTAAAAGCATGTCACACATTAACAACACGACATAAACGTGCACAAGGTTAGGCAACTAATTCCACCCAAAACACAGAAAGTTCACAGTGTATAAAGTTATTGTCTCTCAAAAGAAAGAGTCCCAAGCTTTTCATGTTGTCCTCAAAATGAAACGTTAGCATATTGCCTTAGACCTGGGAAAACTTTTGGTTGCCTGCAATTATATGGTGTATATATATATATATATATGTGTGTGTGTGTGGATTGTATATAAATATATAAGGAAAGAAAAACAAATAAACAACAACAAGAAATGAAGTAGTGATTTAGTTTGTTTCGGAGGTCTGTTTCAGATGGTGTTTCCCAGCGAGGGGCTGGAGGAGCTGCGTCTGAAGGTTGCGTCCTCTCGGTCCAGACTGCAGCCGGAGTTTTGCCGCTCGTCTTTGGGAGATGTCTGTAGCGTGCAGTGGAAGCAGAAGGCGTAGAAGAACGCCACCAGGAGCAGGAAGCAGACGATGCAGAAGATGATGACTATGAGGATGGTGTGAATGTGTGTGTACGTGTCTTCAGAAGTTAACCCGGGGCTGAGTGTTGGGGTCACGTTCAAACGGCCCACATACCCCACAGAGCTGAGGCGTGCCACACCACTCATGATGACGAAGGGAATTATGGGTAACCTGGTGAAAACAGAAGTTTCTTCTGCTGACCAAAGCTGCATTTATTTGATGAAAGTACAGTAAAATCAGCAATATTGTATGTAAATCATACAATATATTGTATTATATATATTATATAATATTATATATTATATTGTATTTTTTGCACTGCTGAATTTTCAGCATCATTACTTCAGTCTTTAGCGTCACATGATCTTTCAGAAATCATTCTTATATGCTGATTTGCTGCTCAAAAAAAAATCGTATTATCCGTGTTGAAAACATTTGTGCTTCTTCATATTTTTGAAGAGAATACATTTGAAACATGTTTTGTAATGGTTTCTACATTGATGTTATTTAAGATATAATCAGTAGCATGCACTTCACAGCATACGTTACTTAGTCAGTTGCTTGTAAAAGGTAATTTTGATCAGTAGCCTATTTATGGATGGACTACTGGTACCCAATATAACAGCTCAGTCATAAATGAGCATGTTTTGTATTTCTAAGAAATATTATAGATAATCTGATTTTCTGGATTCCAGAAGCTCTCTCATAACTAAAAGTTTGACAGGAGGCAGAATTAAAGACACTCACCCAGTCGCGTGGAACTGCTATCAGCTCTTATCTGTAGAAAGGTGTTCCTTTCCAATCTTTCTGAAGGTCAGGTCACTTGCGTTTGCATTACTGAACCTGCTCACTGAATGCTTCCATGCAACAGGACAAAAGACATTAAGAAAGAGAGGAGGGAGGAGAGACAGTCGATGTTGCCATAGAGACGCTCACTGAGTGGATGAGAGCTTGAATGTGACATCAGCTGCGTGCCGACTCGACAGAGATGAGTAGACAGATTGATTATACATTAACATAAAAACGAGTCTGTCACTGTTATTACAGCTTATGAAGCGTGTCCATTCAGTTATGGAATGAATGTTTGAATCATTTCAAAATTAAATGGATGGATGGATAGATGGATAAATTTCATGATAATTTTTTCAATGATCAATGTTTTGGTGTCATTTGAAGTCTGTACATACAGAATACATTTATCAGTGTGTGTCAACAGCTGGAGAGCTTTATTGTCACGCAAAGTACATAATTGTTGCAGTTTTCTGCTGATTGAAAGACACCTGCTGGTTTCTGTTCAATCCAAATTTGTCTGCTGCCATCTGCTGGATGGAGAGAAAGAAAGAAACCTAAGACATACTGAGTTTAATAACTGCTGAATCATCTTAAAGTAATTTATCATACACTAAAAAGTAAGATTAAAAAAAAAAATAGATATAGCCTATAGAGAGAGAGAGAGAGTCATACAGGTGTGCAACATCCTGTGAGTGAAAAACAACACCAAATATTTCATTTGCTTTTATTATTTAATTATTATATTATATTATTATTCTTTTGAAACAGCTATTTAAAAGAGCTGTCGTTCCCTTTCACGTTAGTTCTTTCCAAATGGGAAATTATTGGGTTAACCTGTTGGCAACATGGACTACAAGACATGTTGAATGTGATAAATGAACAGTTTATTAGTTGACAAAGTAAATGGATGGTGTAATATGTTACTTTGATATATATACAGTAAATATTATTATATTATTATTTATTTGCTATTCTTAGGACAAGTACAGACACCAAGACAAAACCATCTCTGATGATCCACTAATTACGAGCAGCCAGTTTACAAGTACAGTGCAATAGCATGAATTATTTTCAAGTAGGTCTACTCAAAGAAAACCGTTTGTGAAAGATGTCTGTCTATAGAACTGTTTCTAATAAAGAGTCTATAGTTCACGCACATGGAATCAAATGTTTAAAAATAAAACCAATTAAACACAAACATACAAAGCGTGTATTTGAAGGAAAACGCCTTTGGAGCACCTGGAGCTTATTGTCCTTGATTACATGGAAATCAACGCACAGGTGTTTTTATAGACTTGTACAGTTCACAAGGTGCTATACTGCAGAAAGGTTCATTTCTTCCTGGTAACGAGGTTGTTACAGATCCAATTCATACCGTCCTGAAAATACACAGAGAAAACCGGGGAAGATTTAGACCTGGTGTGCATGCAGCATATAACGTAATCAAATATACAGCGGTGGCCAAAACGATTAGAGCACTAGTATTTTCACCAGACATGAATGCTGTTTCTAAATGTTATTATGTATCTTTTGCTGTAGTGTTTCAGTAGGAAATATCAGTTTACATCAGCATCCAGTTCTGGATTTAGACAGACTAAATCCAGAAGAAATGGTTCAACATCTTTAAGATGCTTGGAGAAACACGCTCACTTGTTGGTCTTCTCGCTGAAAATGCTAATCGTTGTTTGCCCACTAGTCTAAAAAGGTTGCTTTGAAGAACCTCTCTTCTTTGTGATGAAATATGGTTCTTCAGAGGATGAAAATAAGAAACAGATGGTTCTTTAAAGAACCTTTGACTAAATGGTTCTTCTATGGCATCGCTCTTTATTTTTAAGACTATAATGCTCCAAAAGCGGCATACCCGAAAGACCAAATGGGTGTGCAATATGCTAATATTTCATTCTGAGGTCACCATGAAACGACTTGGGACTTGTTTTTTAAAATGAGTCGTTTCCATGATTCAGATACACTGCGCACTTTCAGATGTAAAACTTCCTTTCCGTTCTCTTCAGAGCTGTGTTAAACTGCATGAAGGCTAATTTCAAAATCCATAATAAGGGCACTTTAAAAACTATTTTTAGCTAGTGAAAATACTATTGTTCTAATAATTTTGGCCAGCATTGTAGTTAGTTGATTATATGTGATCCGTCCCAGCAGTCCCTCACCTGCACACCCTCTCCTGTGACCGCCGAGCAGGCCTGGATCTGCCAGACCCGGTCTCTGTAGGTGTGCAGGTTTATACCCTCTGCGATCTCGCTGGCTGGAGACGCCGTGCCCAGATCTTGCTTATTCGCAAAGATGAGGATGGGAACGCCTGCGAGGTGTTCCTCATCTGTCAGCTCTGACAGCTCCTACAGCATGCATATAACACCAGCATTCAAATTTAGGTCACAATATCCAGTCTGTAGTCAAATGCTGCCATTATGTCTTCGTATTTGAATATATCAACTTTCCCGAGGTAAATGCAACACTAGGTGATGTGTTGTTGCCAAGCTGCTATCGTGACTGACTAATTGCATCACAGATAGATATCCTATAATATATACACTCTGGAAAAAAGGTGCTTCACGATTGCCTAAAGAACCTTTAACATCTGAAGAACCTTTCTGTTTCACAAAAGGTTCTTTGTGGCAAAAGAAGGTTATGGTTCTTTAGAGAACCTTTCACTGAGTGGTTCAAAAAATGGTTCTTCTAAGGCATCGCTCTGTTGAGTGTTTATTTATAGGTCTAAATGACAGAAACTTGCTGTACCATGTTTTACTGTAATTTAACACAGTTCACCACAAACAAATAACCTCTGTGCTGTGGGAAGAATTGTATTTGCATATGATTTCCTGCCTTACCAATCCTGTTTCCTCAAACCGCTTCTTGTCAGCGCTGTCTATGACATAAACCTACAGATGAAGCAACAAACATCTCCTGTTTGTTAGCAAATAGTGACAGATGACACAGAAATTGCTATTGTGAATGCAGTCATCTCTCACCAATAAATCGGTGTTTTCTAGGTATTTTTTCCAAAACGGACGGATCTTTCTCTGCCCACCGATGTCCCACACGTTTAGTTTCATCCCATGAGAGGCCACGCTTTTGATGTTAAAGCCCTAGAAACATCTTACTGGTCAACATCGCCCAAAATAACTTATATTGGGTTATACTTTATTTGAAGGTGTCATTTTTACAGTAATGTGTATTTGAGTACTGAGTAATATATTAATGTACATTTCTATTAGAGTTGGATTAGTTTTACTTCAATGATGCGCGATTTATTAGTATTCGTATAATAACAGTATGCACATGTACTGTGTAACAATGACACCTGAATATAAAATGTTACCAAATATCGCTCCAGTATGAAATGAATACACAAAAAAAAAAGAACCAAAAATTGTTCTTCGATGGCGTTGCTGTGTGAGTCCCTTCTCGGAACCATTATTTTTAAAGAAGCGTGAGGTTTTATTTTAGTTAGGGTACTCAAAACCAGTCCGATGTCAGTCAGATGGTTTCTTCTTGTCTAAGTAAGCAGCTCTTGGTCAGGTCGAGCTGCAGACTGGACCAGAAGAGACTCACCTGTGTTGGTGTGATGGTGTTCACGTCCTCCGAGGCGAGACACTTGAGCAGTGTGGTTTTACCAGCGTTGTCTAGACCCAGCAGAACTATCCTGAGCTCCAGCTCTGTGGATCCCTTCAGCTTCTGAATCACAGAGAGCAAGCCCTGCAAAGCACAAGCACTCATACTGTCTTTATATTCTTAAAATGTTTACTTTTTGCCAACAAGAACAGGAAATAAGCCTGATTCAGTTTTGTTATTTTAACTTTTTACTATTAAACATTGCATTCAAGGTAAACATTCATCAGTTATCTGTGCATTGCTGGCACCATTTTAACCACTTTTCCGGAACGTTCTGGAAACCAAAATATGTGGGTCAGCGTGTCAGAGAGCATTTGCTTAAATCTATTGCTTATAAAAGTGTGGGTTGATTATTTATTTAGATGTATGTTATATTTATAGTTATATTTCGGGTTATTTCTCAAACTTTAATATTTAACTGAAATAGCTTTAAAAAATGTATTTGTTAAAAACGAGCTTTATTTCAGCTTTTATTTCTCATTTTTGTTTAGTTTAATAATGTAGGCAACTAAAATAACATTAGACTGAGATCAAATTGATTAATGCTATGCAAACATAAACTGAAAAAAATAAATAGCTATATAAATAATCGCTTTGGATAAAAGTGTCTGCTAAATGAATAAATGTAAATAAAAATGGCAAAACCTGAAATTTGAATGATAAAAATATTACAATATGTATTAATAAAAACTATAATGTCTTATATAAGTCTAAATTATACTAATTTGAATTCTTTATTCCCCATATAAGTAATAGTAGTGATTATTGTCTAATTTAAAAAAAAAAAGCAAAATTGTCTAATAATAATGTTCCAGTTCAAGCAGAATAACGAGGTATTTTCTCAAGCACAGATTAAGCCTCGTTCTGAGGTGAACAGATTAAGTTAATGGTGCTTTGCCTTTGTAAATGTCCTTTAGCACATGAAACATGTATTTAAGAAAGCTGCAGTTTAGGTTAGCAGTCAAACTGTTGATATTTTGCACCGTGATCAGATGCAGTTTCTCAGAGGAATACACAGATCGGTCTGCCAGGCTCCATTCATGTGGTTAAGGCTTATAGTAATGAGATTTATCTGGGTCACATGACCTATCTCTGACTGCTAAGGCCCCTTTCTTTCTAGAAGACAATACTAATCATCCCAGAACATCAACTAGATTGAACAGGCACCTAAAGCGTACAGAATCTACCCAGATTAGTGAAATATTGATGTTTTTGACCGACGCTGACTCCAAATAAAGTTACATGTGATTAACCGCATGACCATTGAACTAATGTGTAAATGATTGCATCTACCAAAGACAGTCACTGAATTGTTTATTCTGGGCTTTCTCTTCACAAATGTGGTGATACCAGCACAGAGAAAGTGACAAACGTACCTTTGGAGCTTCACCCATCTTGACTTCTGTCTCGTCCTGGTTGTCTTACATTCTCCCGTTGTCTCCGTAGGTTTGTGGATATGTTTTTAAATCACTACGTTGACAATCCCTCTTCCATATTCAGGACTTTGTGAGTGTTATCGAGAGCTACAATCGTTAGCTTGTTTTGTACTGGACTCTGTTAATGATCGTAGAAGGCTTGCAGAATGGAGGATTAGGAAAGACGGAATTAGTGTGTCTCTCCGTCCCACCCCCACTGAGCCTTTACCAGAATTATCTCTAGCTGTTGGTGCTGAGGGGAATCATGGTGACTTACTAACTCTGCTAACTAGTGCTGCTGCTACAGGATTTGAGAAATTAAAAATTGAAATAATGATATGAGAAATGTAGCATTACATCACTTGCTCACCTCCTCTGCAGTGAATGGCTGCCGTCAGAACCAGAGTCCAAACAACTGTCCAACTCGTCACATTTTGACGCTTGGTCAAGACCCTTTTGCGTTACTTTTTGAAGCTCAAGGTACCCCTTTTTAGTCACTTTCCGATGAGGACCCTTTACGGTGAAAAGTGGTATCTTGAGCTTTAAAAAGTGACGAGTTGGAGTGAGACTGTGTTGAATAAAAACCTCACAGTAATACACAAGTGATTCACAACACTCCAGTCTAGTGATCTGAAAAGTAACATGTTTTTAGAAACAAATCCATCATTTTTAACTTTAAACTGATGTTGCTTCCAGCTAAAACGGTCCTCTTTTCATTAAATTGTTTTCTTCAGTGAAAAAGTCATCTTGTCCGAATCAGGAGAGAAATATGTACAAACAGGTGTCTTGAACAGGTCTAAAGAAATATGTTGGTGGATTTTGATGAGGGAAGATAACAGGGTATGAACTTTTTCACTGGAATAACCATTCGTTGAGATACAGACTCATATTTTTAGCCAGAAGCAAAAGATTAAAGTTAAAATGTTTCTTACAAACAAACAGCTTTTTCCTTAACAAGATGTTACCGTTCTTCTCACATTTCTTGCCTCACATTCTCACAATAAATCCATAACATCTCACCCAATTTCCCAAACATCCTATTTCCAGGTCATGGAAAATGAGTCTGTACAATCAAAACCATTCACTTTTCTGAAAAACCAAACTTTGCCCTCAGACAACAAACACAAACCCTCAAAAACACACACACTACTAAATAATTTTACACACTGGTGCAATTAAATCAAGACAATTTTTTTTTTTTGCATGAACGCAAAATAAACAACTAATGTATACACTGGTACATTTTTATTCGGTCATGTACTACACAGTATAACTATTAAAAAAAATAATTATTTCTTCTGCCTCAGCATCCTGTCTTTGCTCTTCGTCAGGCCAAATAATCTGGTCTACACCACGGCTATACTGGCTCTGGACAAACTGGGGGTAAAATCCTCTTGCACGCCTGATGTCCTTCATTACACAAAGAACAAATACACAAGGAATCACACGTGTCAAAGCCCTGCTGAACAAGGTGCTACAACACAAAAACTTTAATGGGTCGACATGAAAACTATACAGTATAGTTTAACTCATAAGACGAGTTGTTCAGGAAAGAAATGAGGTAACACTTTACAATAAGGTTTCATTAGTGAACTATATTTTATACATTTAATAACAATAAGAAATACATCATTACAGTATTCTTCACTTTTTTAACTTCAAACGATTAATCACAACCAAAATAACATAAATAGTTTTTATTTACACAAACATGTGTGTTGTCTGTACTTATTATACACACGCATGTATACATTTAAGAAAAATATGTCAAGATCAATAGAGTTCATGTTAAAAGCTTAATTATTAGTTTATGGTATAATTGTGGATGGAAATTTGATATGCAGTTCAAAAACCCAAATCCTAAATATGTTTGAGTGTACGGTAGAAGTGAAGCGCTCTCTCAGTAGTAGCTGGTGACTGTGTTCACAGTGCTGTGGATGTTCTCCAGCTTCTGCTCTCTTTGTCTCTTCCTGGCCTGACTCTGAGCTGAGAGAAGGAGAGAGACAAACGGTATACAATACAGAAGGACAACATGCTTCTTTAATTGTAGAAGGTCATAATTGTACCTTGTCCTCTCTTGAGCACGATCTTCATGGTTACTGCAAACGTCATGAGGAGAGCAGCTGCTCCTCCGACACAGATCAATAAAACCACCAAATTATCAGCAGCTGAAAGAAAACAAGAGGACATTAGAAAGACTATTCATCCATCCATTTATCTGTTCATCTGTCTTTCTATCTGTCCGTCCATCTATGCCTCCATACATTTGTCCATCTATCTTACTATCCGTCCATCTGTTCATCCATCCGTCCACCCATCCATTCTTTTACCTATCTACCCATCCGTCAATCCATCCATCCATTTATCCATCCTTCTATCTGTCCATCCATCCATGCATTATACAGTGGGGCAAAAAAGTGTATAGTCAGCCACCAATTGTGCAAGTTCTCCCACTTAAAAAGATGAGAGATTGTATTTTGGTTTCATCTGACCATATGACATTCTCCCAATCCTCTTCTGGATCATCCAAATGCTCTCTAGCAAACTTCAGACGGGTCTGGACATGTTCTGGCTGAAGCAGGGGGACACGTGTGGCACTGCAGGATTTGAGACCCTGGCGGCGGAGTGTGTTGTTACTTTGGTCCCAGCTCTCTGCAGGTCATTCACGAGCTCCCCCGTGTGGTTCTGAGATTTTTGGTCAGTTCTTGTGATCATTTTGACCCCGCGGGGTGAGATCTTGCGTGGAAACCCAGAGCGAGGGAGATTATCAGTGGTCTCGTATGTCAGTTGATTTCTTCACACCGAGCTGCTTACCTTTTACAGATTGAGTCTTCCCAGCCTGCTGCGGGTCTACAAGTTTGTTTCTGGTGTCCTGTGACAGCTCTTTGGTCTCGACCATAGTGGAGTTTGGAGTTTTGACTGTTTGAGGTTGTGGACAGGTGTCTTTTATACTGATAATGAGTTCACACAGATGCCATTAATACAGGTAATGAGTGTAGGACAGAGGAAGTGACAGGTCTGTGAGAGCCAGAAATCTTGCTTGTTTGTATGTGACCAAATACTTATTTTACCAAAGAATTTACCAATTAATTCATTAAAACTCCTACAATGTGATTTTCTGGATTTTTTTTTTTCTAATTTTGTCTCCCATAGTTGAGGTATACCTATGATGAAAATTACATCTCATCTTTTTAAGTGGGAGAACTTGCACAATTGGTGGCTGACTAAATACTTTTATACACTATATATTTCATATATTAAAACTAAATATTTTAAAAAATGTAGATAGATTAAACATAAAGATTTAAATAAAAAATTATGTATTTATTCGTAATTTATTATTATTATTATTTGACATCATGGTCAGTTATTCCAATCATTCAGAATTAATGAGCAGTACAATCACCTTTTACATAAATTGTTATAGTATTGTTGTACTTCCCACAAATACTTCCAACTTCACATCCGATGACTGAGGTTTTTAAAATGGGGTTGATTTCGAATGTTTCTTCACTTTCTGTTTCCTGTAATTCGTTGTCTTTTAGCCAGCTGATTTTGCCGTCAGGAACATCATTAGTGCAGTTAAGAGTCACGGTTGCACCCTCTTTAACTTGAGTGGAAGAGGTGTATATGGTGACATTAAAATCTGGAAGGAGAGCAAAAGATCAAGGGTCATCATACATTTCATATGTTTACAAATGATATCTACCAGATGAAGTCATTTTCTTCTTGAGGGTTAGTCTCCAGTAGCATCGATTTGATCAGTGTTTCAGACAATGAAGCATAGTACTTTTAATTATGCAGTCTTGGAGGTTATCTGGGGAAAAGGAGAATGGGAACAGAATTAATGCATTCTCAAAAACTGAATTATTTTTATCATTAAATATTTAGTATTTCTGATCAATATGCAAGCTAGGTATAAAAAAAATGTAACAGCAATTTTTTATCTCACTACTAAGGCTTTTTCCTTGCAACTGAGTTTATATCTCACAATTCTGAGAAAAAAAAAAAGATTTGCAATTGTGAGAACTGAGTCAGAATTGTCCAAGTCAATTACCTTTATCATTACTTTTTATTTTGTATTCTTTTGTGGGATATTTCGAGATTTCAAATCAGAATTTTAATTTAAAAAAAGACAGATTTGCAACAAATAAGCTCAGAATACCAATAAAAATGTCAGGATCTCAAAGTCTTTATTGTTTTTTTGTATTTTGTAGCATTCGCTTTGAAATACTTTATTTTTCTCCAAGGATTTTTTCACAAATTTTTGCACATGCAAATATAAAATGAGCATTTTAATACAGCGTAAATTCAGAATCAATAAACCAAATGTAACTAACCGTCGGTGCAGTCAGGTGGTATGGATTGGCACAGTGGACATGCTTCAGCTAGAACAATGAAATATAATCATTATGTACAAAAGTCGAATGTAAAATATGTTGTGTACTGTAGGTTCTCTGCTTGTGCTGTATTTGTACCTATCTGAGAACAGTTCAAACATTTAGACAGATTACATGTCTCCACTTGTCCAAGGCCTGCACCTACTGACAGAGAAAAAGATGATATATCAAAATTTCATAATGTATATCATGATTACTATCACACGATGGTAGGTAAACACAGGGTTAAACTTCCATTTCTGACCTGAGAACAGATCATTTATCTCCATTTCTTGATTACCTTTTCCTGATTGTCTTTTATTGTAAAGTAAAAAATGTCAATTTCTGACTGACAATATCCTGAGGCACTTTCATTTGTGATATTGTTCTCTAGTAGCATTATTTTGGCAGGAAATCAACAGCACAAATATAAATTAGTAATTTCTGTTATTGTGTATTAGTCAGTTCATTTCGCAATTACTTCATGGTTCATGGTTTAAAATAATAAATAATCCATTTTAACTGACATCCTTTTGTAATCCAAAACAAAAGGAAAAAACTGAAACTAACCATTAAAATCATATGCATTGCCTGAAATGAAATAGGCTACATATTAACTGCAATAAAATATTATACAAATGATATACAAAACTGAAGCTTGTTTTTGTCACGAAAGGAGAGTAGAGGAGGCGTTCGGATTTACGTGCAGGCTGTTTATTAATACACAGGGCAGAAACAGACAGTCAGGGTCAACACCGGTGAACAACAATCTCAGAGGCAGAGCAAAAGAGTGGTCAGAGTCCGTGAGCGTGAGTCGAGCGAGGAGTAGACAGAATCCAGGGGGCAAGACGAGAGCGATAATCCAAAGACAAGTGGGGTCACAAACACAGAAAAACACCGAATACAAGGCAACTCAGGAAACTCTCTACAAAACACTCTACGAAACACTATGTGACAATGAACGATGAATACATACAGGGATTTATATACACGTAGAAATTAGGACAGCGGGTGGAGACACAAATGAATGATTATGGCAACAGACAAGGGGGGCGGAGACAAGAGTTCATTGATAAGCAGTGGCGGCTACTGGTCTGTCAAATAGGGGAAGCTCATTTTCGGCCTACATCATAAAATTGTCTATTTATTTAA
>JAUMHR010000064.1:5071697-5086015 GCA_032361145.1 Enteromius fasciolatus
ACTGGACTTCATAGTTTCACTCCAATTTCAGTAACTATGAAGTCCAATTCACAAACATCTGATATACTATCATTGGTCTATTTAAAAAAAAAAACTGAAAAAAGTATAGTTTACACGAAAATATGAAGGCGCACAACTATATTTTTAACCTTGATAATCATCAAGAATCATTTCAGAAGACGTTTCTAGCAAATTTGCATATTTTGATGATGCTGAAAACTCAGAAAAAATGACATTTTAAAATAAATTCAAATAGAAAACAGTTTTTACTGTATTTTTATTAAAAAAAAAATTTAATACAAAAAACACACAAACAAATAAATACAGCCTTAGTGAGCATAAATAAACACTTTTAAAAAGCATTAGAAAATATTAAGTTGACACAAGGGCTGTATCTTATTAACTATGGAGTCCAGTCGTCCAGCTATGAAACTGGAACTCGTAGACTTTCAGAAACAGCTGATACCTTATCATCAAGTTGATTCTCAAACCAAAAGACAGTTCCATACATGCTTCATAACACCGCCATGGACAAAACACATTTTGATTCCTGTATGTCTGTCTTTCTGTCAGGCATTGGCGTGATCAGTCTCAATAGAGCGTATCCTTTGACCTTGGGTTCCAACATTGGCACGACCACCACGGCCATCCTCGCAGCTCTCGCCAGCCCCAGAGAGAAGCTTCCTGCTGCATGCCAGGTACAACAATGAAAACACAGCCATTAGTACCGAGCACTTTCAGTATTCTAAAATTATTACACCTTATTGAAAATTCAGGGCAAATCTGCTTTCTTTTCCAACTAGATGGTGAGGAAAATGTATCTTCTGGACGCGTAGCACTTTTCTCAATTTATGCGTTTGTTTATGCATTTTAGTGGTGCTTGCTTAGTCATACTGAGGATTTGGGGTTTGTTCAGATCCCTAAACACAAGTATTAAACTCAGAGCTTAACTCGTTCTGCATCATTTGTTTATGAATCATTTCAGGAATAACTAAAGCTGTTACTGCATGCGTGGTAAAAAGAGGTGTACTATTACTTTTTAAGGAAAGGTGTCATAGACTTACATTAGGTACGTTTACATGCACTAATTATCCTCAGTCAGAATGAATCCAATTCAGATTCGGAAGGATATGTTTATATGAACCCTAAATGCAGAGGTGTTCATTTACATGTGCACTACATGTACTGTATTAATTCCTCATCAAGAAAAATTGTAATTTTTTCGTCTTTAAAAATGACTCGTTTCAATGATTCAGAGTCGACTCTTTCTTTTGAGAGATAATAACTTTATACACAGTGCACTTTCAGATTTAAAACGTTGTTTTGGATGTTTTCGTTCACTAAGAGCTGTTACACACTGCATGAAAGATGATTTTCAACAAACCATAAATAATATTCAGTCTCAACCATTGAACACTTTCTAAGCTTTGAGGCACTAATAACAGACGAACATTTGTAAACAATTTCAGTTTGGCTGAAAAGCAAATAAATTTTCTAATTTGGAATTTTTGTCTCAATTTCTAGTGCAAAGATCAAAACATCCTTCAATCAACCTTGAGCTTTTGATTTACTTTAACTTGAAAAACAAAATGGTATATATTGTTTAAAGAAAAAACAACAAAAAGCAAGTTCAAAACTAAAAAAAGAAAAAATGCCAATGGGGCAAGAAAAATGTTTTTTTTTTTTCATTTTTAATTAAATGTATTTTTCTTACTGTACTGGCAGTTTTTTAAGCACAAATTTGTAAAAAAACTTTGATAATTATTTCAAAACAACTTAAATAAATGTAACTTATAATATTCATGTTTGTGCTGGAAAAAAAATACTAAAAATAATATTTTTGGCAGTGTACAGAAGACAATAGTTTCATCATCCTGCTGAATTTAGTTTAAGCTTTATTCTTTTCCAATCAGCACCATCAAATCAATAATACTGGATATTAATATTTAAAAAGGTTACACAAAGTACTGAATATTAAAAAACAGACCCAAGCCATTTCTGCAGACCCTACTTACATAAGTGAACAATCTAGTTTGCTTTATTCTTGTAATCCTATTCCCTCCAGATTGCCTTGTGCCATTTCTACTTCAATATTTTTGGGATTTTACTGTGGTATCCGGTCCCAGTCACTCGTCTACCCATCCGTATGGCGTCTGCGCTGGGCGAACGCACTGCCAAGTACCGCTGGTTTGCTGTGCTCTACCTTCTGGTGTGCTTTCTGCTGCTGCCTTGCCTCGTGTTCGGCATCTCTTTGGCCGGGTGGCAGGCCATGGTCGGCGTGGGCGCACCGTTCGCCGCGCTCACCATCTTCATCCTCCTGGTCAACCTGATGCAGTCCCACAGTCCCACACACCTGCCGAAGACGCTGCGCAGCTGGGACTTTCTCCCGCAGTGGATGCACTCTCTCAAACCGCTAGACAAACTCATTACCAAAACAACGGCGCTGTGCTGCAGCCCGGCTCGACTTAATGACCCAGATGTGCTTGTAGTGACTCCAGACACAACAAACATCAAGCCAGAGTCAAAGAAACAAAGTGAACAGTGGTATGACAACCCTGCCCTGTCCCTACCTGAGGAGGTTTCCTCAGAGCCCAGAGTGTTCAGACTCAGAGGACTAGAAAGATGCAACAGCACGCCACTGTAGTTCTGTAGTCCTTCCAAAATAAACCATCATGGCCTAAATTACCAGTCTCAGATTTATTCTCCATTCCTAATCTCATAATACATTGCAACAAGCTCAATAAGAACAAATCTATCCAAGATAGCAGACAGATGTAATTAAAATGTCTGGTTTTTGAGTTTTTGCAAATTTAATGTTGCGGCCTGATACTACAATTGTTTAAAACTAAAATATAACATTCACACAAGTATTCAGTACTCAGCATTTAGTTGAAGCACCTTTGGCAGCAATAACAGTCTTTTTGGGTATGATGCAACAAGCTTTCTGCACCTACATTGGGGGTGTCTGAGGGTCCTTTAGATGCTGATTTGCAAATGTCAGGTTTTTTATTTGTCTTCACTGAGGAGAGGGTTGGATATGGTGATACCACTATAAAGTCCAGATTGGTGGAGTGTTGCAGTGATGTTTGTCCTTCTGAAGATTTCTCCCACCAGCATATGATCATGGAGCTCAACTAAAGATTATTTGAGTCACCAGTTTAGACAAAGCCTTTCTCCATCAATTGCTCATTTTGGCAGGGTGACCAGCTCTTGGAATAAGTTCTGGTCGTGCCAAATGTCTACCATTTGAGATTTATGAAAGCCACTGTGCTCTTGGGAACCTTCAGTGACGCAGAAATGTTTTATAGCCTTCCCCAGATGTGTGCCCGAATACAGTTCTGCATCTGAGCTCTGCAGGCAGTTCCTTTGGTTTTCGCTCTGATACGCATTGTCAGCTGTGAGGACTTTTATAGAGAGGTGTGTACACTTTTCCAAATCATGTCCAATCAGTTAACCACAGGTGGACTCCAATAAAGGTGTAGAAACATCTCGGCCACTATCAAGAGAAGTGGAAAGCGCCGGAGCTTAATTTCAATACTTATCTAAATGTATTATTTCATTTTTTTCTTTTTAATAAATTTACAGACATTTCTAGTCACTTTTATATAGCACTTTCTAAAATTTGGTTTTCACTTTGTCATTATGAGGTACCGAGAAAAAATGTAATGTTAACAATTTTAGTGTCAGGCTTCAACATAACAAAACTGGAAAAGTGAAGTGTCATGGTCAGCTGGATATGCCAGCTCGCTGATGGAGCTTCAGCACCCAGCAAACTGTGTGTGTATGTTTTGTGTCTGTTTTCATTCATGGACTCCTATCAATGAACTCTTGTCTCCACCCCCCTTGTCTGTTGCCAAAGTCGTTCACTCGAGTCTCCACCCACTGACCCAGTTTCCATCTGTATAAAATCCCGACTGTTGCCGACCTCGCCTGCCTTTGATTATCGTCTTTGTTTCGCCCTCTGGACACTGTTCGTTATTGATCTGACCTACGCTACGTTTCACGACCATTCTCCTGTCTCAGCCTCTGATGTCCCAGTCTGCCGTTGATTACTCTGCCTGTTTACACTGTCTTTGTCATTAAAAGCTTGAATTTGCTCGCCTCCTTGTCGCTCAGCCTACGTGACACGAGTGTCTGAATACTTTCTGAATGCACTGTATATGTCCTTATTTAAATGCTGCATTTATTTGATCAAAATACGGTAAAAACAGTAATGTTGTAAAATACCATTTGTTCCTGGGAGTACTCACTTGATCCTTCAGAAATCTTGCTGCTCAAGAAACTTTTCTTTCTTCTAAATTTTAAGCAGTTCACTAGGTTTTGGAACAGATGCTTAGTTTTTACATCTGGTCTAAATGTACTTTTTGAGCAAATCGGTCTAATTTTATTCACCATAATATTTTCACAATAGGTTGAGAGAATTATATGAATCTTCAGCTCGAGGCCATTGTGTCTCTGAGGAATCTGGCTAACGTCTTGTTGTTTTGTCCTGAAGTCATGCATGAATGTTTATTATCTGCAGCGCTATGTAAATCTGGCTGAATAAGTGGTTTGGAAGTCTGCATCGACAGACGGGATCTGTACGGCACAAACATAATAACTTTCCATTTCCACAATGCCATTCCAGCATTAAATATGCAGATATAAAAAACGAATCGTTTGTTTTTTCATTTCCTTGCAGAATGTCAATGTTAGAATGGACCACATGGAGTATTATTGGGAAATAGATTGTTTTAATTAAGTTTTCAGCCTCCACCAGTGATTAAAGCTCATTTTAAAGCACTATTTGCTCTAGAAAAGTGTTTTGATAAAAGAAAAGTGTTTATACAGTCAAAAACATCATTATAGAAAAATGATCAGAACAGACATGATAATTTTAAAGATGTACAAAAATGTTCTTTGTGGTGTAAACTTTCTGCATCGATTTAAACATTCATTTGACATTAATGTAGAAAAACCTACCTTAAACAGCCAGTTGGTTGGATGATCATGGCTGGTTTAAGCTGGCCTTTCAGTTTAAAAGTGGCCAAAACCCATTTAAAACCATCTAAGTTTGGACCCATAAACCAGCTCAAATTTGTTGAAGATGTTGGCTCCAGCAGGGTACTGTTTGTCATGTTTGTTGTTGTTGTATAATGCATTCTGTTTCTCGTGCTATTTTTTAAATGTGGTGTGTGGTATATGCACATTATACAGATATGCAGCATTCAGGAAGCTCCATTCTGAGAACCAGATAGTGACGTAAATTCAGAGCGCCTCATGCTAGGGTTGGTGTGACAGGCTGAACACTAATTATCTGGAGACTGTGGAGATGACATTTCAGATGTTTTTATAGGCACATTGACTGTATGAGAAGCGAACACAAACACATGCATACTGCCACTGAGATGAATGGGAATGCACGGATAGCGCTCGCCGGGTGTCATAGACTTCCTTTGCTGATACAGCAGTTAATAGTTGGATGTGTAAAAAACTGATAGTAGTTGCACGGCAGTGCCAGACGGTGTGGAACCTGTAGAAGGCAAGTTTTTGATTATTATTTTTATTATTATTAGACATTTTCCTACTGCTTTAAGCTAGCTACAATTGGTTAACGGTGGCTTCAGGTTCCGTCGCTACGCATACGCCATCGGAATGAGTGGTCTGATTGGTTGTAGATTCGTCCAGTAGGATACAGAGGCATCAGATGGACGCAGGTTAAGCCCGCCTCCCAGAAGGCGGGTAGTAAGGTGGCTTGGCCAGACTAAGCTCCTATGATCTTTAAAGTCGTGGAAGCCAGGCTACACCGTACTATCACCATAGCGCATATCCACAAGCTTTATTTATTTAGGCTTTTCTACTGCTTGTCACTAACTTAATTTTACTCTCAGATGTAAAAAAGCAGTCAGTTAAATAACTTTATTAGAAAACTTCTTTTGGAAACTGCAGTGATGTGTACTTATCGGTACATATTTCATGTCTCGAGTGCACCCAAGTATGTTTATGCCATGACACCAGGTAGCAGACATCTTATCTACATCTCCAGCACATTTTCAATAAAAATTATAGTTGAATTCACATCCAGGCTTAATCTGTGATCATAAATGGGGTCTTTTATGTCTTAGGTCAGTGAGTCAAAGAGCTTATTTAAACCAAATGTTAGAGGGTTTTTCTGAGGAACAACACATAGAAACCTGATATTTCGAGGCTGTGTTGTGTGTTCATAGAAGTGAATGGAAGATTAAGTAGTATATGTGAAGTACAGAACACCATTTTAATTAACTATCTGCTTGCCCAGGTCTCTTAATGTGAGTAATGTGAATTCTAAGTATGCGAATGAAAGCTCAAGATAAACGTCTGCCAAATGCAGTGCAAGTAATCAAGGTGAGAATGTACTAAATGATAGAAGTCTTTTCTGAAAGGATGAATCTGGGCAGATTTGTTTTACATTTCTAGATGAATTTGTCATAGAACTTATATTATTAGATTATTATCTTTCCAAGTGACTCACGAACAGCGATAAGTCCTTGAACAAGCTGTATGAGTCTCAAGCATCTCTTGGTGTCTGACTTTGCGATTTGCAGTCTTTTTATGGAAAGATCTGAGATAAATTCCTGAGAGTGTTTGTGCTCGCTGCAAAAGCTCTGATGATAAAAGCTCAGAAGCCATAATAGAAAACAAGTTTCTGATGAATCCCCAAGAAACGTCTCTGAAGAAAAACACAGCTGTTATCTTAAGATTACCTAAATGTATAAATGGGCAGAAAAGCCGTACAGTCTCAAGGCTATTTTGAGAACATTTCACATACTGAACGAACATACTGTTGAACAAGCATTTTTAGAGCTCGCAATATATATATGTCTATAAAATAAAATACATGCACGGTATGTTTTTGGCAGGTTTTATCCAAAGAGATTTACAGTGCATTAAGATTATCTTTGTTGAACAGTATGTGACCTTGGTGTAGCTATAGCCAGTCCAAAAATGTTCACCTTCAATTACCCTGTAACGGATGGCTGTGGGCGAGCACTTTATTTGAAAGATAGTGATGTTTAATGCAGCATTTTTAACAGGGACAACATAAAACACTCTTCACTAATGAGTGCTGCTTTTGCCTCATAAATGTTAAGAGGGTTACGTAATCAGTGTTGCCCTGAAATCATCTTTCCATACGTCTAGTAAGAGAGGACAGGTGTTGTCTAACTACGCACACACTGCTAGCGTTCAGGCTCTGCTCCAAACCGAAGAAGCTGTCACTCATTCTAATGAACGTGCTGCTTGCGAACGCACGTGACTCCATGCAAAAGCATATGTGCATACTAACCAGTCCTCACTGCAAAGACTGTAAATTCGATTATGCTTCTAAACAAGAACATAGAAATGAGGAACACATTCTTTTATTGATTTTATGTGAAATATATTGTATGTGAATAATATTTCACTAAAGGTAACGCTGATATGTATCATGCACTGGGTTATGTGTGCATGTGAAATTTATCCAGAGAATAAAGCACCATATTTGATACAGTATTCATGTAATATTTTTGTAGGCTTTACAGGATAAGGCTTTTTTATGGGCATTCAGTCATTCAGAATGTTTTTGCGCTGCTTTGAATCTTACCAAAGCAAGTTTATACCTGTCGCCATGCCATATTCTCTCTCTGTCATTTGGATTCAGTTTGTAAGTGCTGCTACCGCGTGTGAAGGTCTGTTTTGTGCATCTGGGCCTGTCCGTGTCGTGACAGTAGGTCACGGCTGAGTGTGTGTCTCTGTCATTTCAGCCTCATTTGCACTGCTACTAAACACACAGCGCTGTTTTTATTTGTCCGCTGTAAATGGCCCAGGCAGTGGAAACAGCTCTCCTTGGTGTTTTCCCCCCAAATCACAAACATAGACAGTTTAAGACAGTACATTATTTGTTTCTCTACAGATTTGCATAGAAGTGTGATGAAAAACAAAGTTATTTAAATTATTAAAAGAACAGTTCACGCAAAAATGACAATTGGCTTTTAAAAAAATATATACTCACCCCCATTTGATCCTTGATGAGTTTTGAGAAATTATGAGAAATGTAACATTACATCACTTGCACATCGTCTGAAGCAAAACGTTGCAGATTTAATTTAATTTTATTTCAAATCATTTGAAGTCATGGCCAAGTTTTCCGAAGTTGCTTTATTGAGCTAAACATTAAACCTACAGTTCCTCAACTTTGTGAGACACAAGTACTGTAGCTTCTTCTCTACTGACCCAAAATGTTCTTGGCAGGATTTTTAAATAATGAATGTGCTTCAGGAACTATTAAATCCATCTCTGAAGGTTAATCAGAGATATTTTTTGTGGTTTAGCTAATCACAGTTGAGGTTTGATTTGTTTTTTTTTTAAGAGTTGACTCTTACTGCTGTTCCCATCCAATATCTCTGATCCACAGCTTGTTTAGAAATGTTGTGCGAGCAGCTCACAGTGTCAGACTTGTTCAAGGTTAGAAGTTCTGTTAAATTAGTAGCCTGACTACGTCCGCTTAATTTCAGTTCGCTAATCTGTATTCAGTCTGATATAGCAATCGCTTCGGCTCCAAAGCGGCTGGAAATCAACGAACAGAGGGCACGCTTAGAGCCGTGACGTAGCTGCTAAGCGCCAAATTTAAGATTATAGTTTATCTTAAGGTAATCTAAAACGACAGCAGACATGGAGACACGGGATGCTTTTTGCTCTGTTGTGGAGAAGATTCCCGGTATTTGCCGACTGAAGAACCGAACAAGAGGAGTGTTTGGTTCACGTTTTGAATGGAGGCGATGCTATGGCCCTATACTCCCGACAGGTTTTGGGAAAAGTTTAATTTCTCAACTGTTACCAATCAGTAACAGACAGGTCAGCGTATTATATATTTCCATGTCATGCTGTAATCTTGCAATTAAGTTTCACTCAATGGTTTGTTTTCGCCACATATCTGTGTTAATAGTGGAAGTTTGAGCCGGCGCATAACATACGTTATAACCAAACGTTTTTTTTGCATGTGAACTTGATCATTTTGACACAATTTGTCAATGTATGTTGTGTTATTATGCATTTATTTGTTTGTTTCAGTGACTTTGAACACATTTGGAATATGATATCGCTGTGCAATAATAACCATGTGCTGTGGTTTCAGACAGTTCGGTATGTTGACACAAATGTCCTTCACTCTTAATTGCTCAGTTTGTTCACTCTTGGAATGAAAAGAGTTTCAGCTCAAAGCCAAAAAACATTCTGGACAGCCTGGACAGTTTGTTCCTGAGATGTTTTTGGTCTTCATGTTACCATCCTTTGAACAGCTGTTTTATTAAATATTGCTCTGTGCAAACGCGAGCTTCTGTGCATGTTCATTTGTTTATTTGTCTGTGCTTATTTATGCCTGGATTCCACATTGAAGCTGTCTTTTAATACAGTGGAAGCACCTGAGTCATTATTCAAAATAAAGGAAATTATTCTGTTTGCATGCAGCAAATTTTGTGATGTGCTGCGTGCCCCATCGCTGAACCTGATTTTGCAGAGTTCGGCGTGTTGACCCTGGAACAACATTGTGATTCGCCAATCAGATTTGAAGAACCAGTTTATAGTTTTTGTGAAGTTTAAGCTTACAATCAGTGTTTGGTGCTTGTACATCAGTGTCGGTCATCTATCATTTCTTCTGATTTTAGGCAATACTCATGGGTAGGGTTAGGTTTAGGTGTAGAGATATGGTCAAAACCTAAATTTCAGAATAAAATGTTATCCCTAACTCAGCAAAATCAGGAAGTGCGTTACGCATCACCTGTGCTAGGCTGGTGTGGCCAGCTGCCAGAACGTTGCTATGCAAAGTGTTTTTGCCAAGGTGTTTTAATGTTGCTAGGTTATTCTGGGCAGTTGCTAGGAGGCTGTTTACAAGCTCAAATCTGTATCATTTTTGTGACAACAATATGACATGCTTTTACTTTACATCTCGCAATTCTGAATTTACATCTCAATCATACTCTCACAATGCCAAGTTTACATTTCACAATTTCTAGTGTGTTAAATGAGACTCACGTCACAAGGATGTTGTGATTTTTAGATCACACATTACTCAAGGTGCAGTTAGGAATATACCAGATCAATTCCCACCTCATTCAGATAATGCAGCAGTTAAAGGCTGTTCATTTGTCGATGTGGCCACTTCTCCACATGCTGGCCGGCAAATTTGAATTTAATGCACTGGAGGAAGCTGGTCAACTGATACATCTGAAAGACTGGTAGAACCTTGGATCATCAGTACAAAGAAGACACAATTGAAATAAGATTAATGACATTTATTAAAAGAATATGAAAAATAAAAATTACCCCATATTTTACTCACCCTGAACCCATCCTAGGTGTATATGGCTTTCTTTTTTCAAACGAACACAGTCTGAGTTTGCTAAAAATCTTTTCTGGCTCTTACAAGCTTAGGAAAGCGGGTGGATAGTGTCCATTATTTTGAAGCGCTGTAAATCGGATATATCTGCAAATACTGTGACATTAAACTAACCTATAAGTGAATACTAACTAACCCAACTAACTAACTAACCACTAGGTGGTTTTCAAATGTCCTCTGAAGCAGATTGATGGGTTTTTGTAACAATTTTATTATTTTGGCTAGAGCACCGAGTTCCGGCTTTTTGGCTGAACTGTGACTAAGTTACGTTATACGTTGTACGTCGAGTCAGAACTCAGCGCTAGCCAGCAGGTGGCGGTGATGCACCTTTTGAAACAGACTGTGTTCATCTGGAAAAAAAAAACCCTAGAATGGCTAACTAACATATGGGGTATTTTCCTTTTGGATGAACTATTCCTTTAACAAAAGATAAGCAAGAGGTCCTTCGTGAACTGTGCTGTTTTGCTTTCAGAGCAGCAAGAGTAAGACAGGGTCCGTCACTGGTAGGTCCTTGATACGTAGTCAAATGCAATAAGGGAGGTTTACTCAGGAGTAACCTTAGTTGTCTTGAAGTCTCTATCCTCATCAGGCCAGACGTTTATTCTGTTGGTGTCCTTCCCAGGATTGGAACTCAGAACAGTTGTCTCTGCTGCTGTCTCTCTGGACATGCCAGAGACTCAGAACAAGGAGTGTCTTTTGGGAAGGTTAATCTCTTTCCGATGAGCAGGAGACTGAAATGTGACGCCTCTTCATTCCAGAAATGTGATTGGCCAATTGTGTCTGAGGAGGCCATGGTGTTGACTGCCCTAGTGTGGAACTCTGAAAACTAAGTTAAACAGTGCCTTACTTCATTCTTTACCAAACCACTTTCAAACCATTATCAGCATCACAGGGAGCAAAAAGAGTCCAAACGTGATAGGAATCGCTTATTCACACCATAATGTGTTAATAGGCCTGCTTCTGTGAACTTTTCTGTCACTGACCATCAACATAACCTTGCTTCATCTGAGGATCCCTTGCAGTTTGTGCCACCTAAGGTCTCCAAACATGGGTATAAATTTGAGATCCAATCGCTGTGGGTACATCTCCCTCCACATGCACCAGCAGTTGGAGAGAAACCCTAAACTGATTCTTGAAACGCCAATTTTTACTGCTGTTCACGATACAATATACATCTCTCAGTTCTGACTTTCACAAGCAGTCTCACAATTGCAAGCTTAAATTTCACAGTTTTGAGTTTAAATATCACAATATTTGACAGATAAAAAACAATTCAGATTTTTCAGTTTATTTCCAAAAATGATGAATTTATATCTTGCAATTCTGATTTGTTTTCTCTCAGAATTGCCAAAAGGTTGCAGTTACTAAAATTATATATTTGTATTTATTTATTTTTTATTCTGTGGCACAAACATGCTTCCATATTCCAGCAAGTCCAATGAATTTCCCCAGTAGCAGCATGCACAGTTCTAGAGATTCTTCTGAAGAACAGTGAGAAAACAAAGAGAAACATGAACTGTATTTATTTTATGTCTTCTTTCTTTTCTTGTTACATTTTCCTCGACTCAAACTTTTCTCTGGCTCTTGTTTTCAGCTCCTCTCGAGTATGTGGGGGTCCTGATGCCATACGAGGTAAGAACATTGTGTTGAGCTGTGGGATCATTTCACAGCAGCAGTGTTTCTTATTTACACTCTATCCAGCACTGCCGTGAGTGCAACCGAGTGCAGAAACAAAAGCGGAGCTCTACCGGCCCTGGAGTTCATCCGTCTGCGAGAACAAACAGAAATTAAAGTATCTAACGTCTCCATATCCTCTGCCCAGGTTTGTGTTGGGCAGCTGCCAACACGACGAGGGAGAATAATACAATGAAGTATTTCTTTAATTTGTTGAGTGTTAACATTTACTGTCTCTTTTAACCGTCTCTGGCACACGGGGGATCCCGAATGTTGGTAATAAAGAGGTTTTGTTCTTTCCTTCAGAGCAAATTGAACTTTCTGGATGAAAGGTTATCATCAAAGTTTAATATTTTGTGGGTTTTAAATATCTTACACAGTTGTGTTTCACAATAATACAGCATTTAAATGTTTGATAGGATCTGACTGGCAGTGATTGTAAGCTTTTATGTAACACTTTTGCTTTCAGTGTGAAGACAAGCTTCTTCATGAAAACCTATTTCACAAAAACTGATAAACAATCGGTTTTAATCTACAAATTCATTTTTGGGCTCAAGCATTAGGGGCGTGTTGTGCAATAGAATCATGCGCATTGATTCCCAATGAGTCAATCACATATACTTATGCACGCAAATGAAGCATCAAGCACTTAATTGTTCATTGGTTGACTGTAACAAATGAAGCTTGGCTTAAGGCCGCGGCGAGGGTCCAGTATAACAGCTAATAGCAGGATCTGCCGCAGGGGACTGTCAGACTTTTTTTATTCATTTTTCCTACCAGCGATGATTAAAGATGGAACTTAGTATAGAGTGTCAACCTGAAATATTTAATGTGATTTGATCTATTTAGTACATAACCGTAACAGAAACGGTGCTGTCACAATAGACTTTTAATAGGCCTCTATTCACATCTATTCATATGCATGCAAAGTGGAAACTTTTTAGATAACTACACAGTACACTGACAATTTCAGTATTACTTCTACATTTAATTCAGATATTTTACAACAAAAAGTACAACATAAAGTGTATGCAATTTCTGAGTGAAACAGTTTCTAAATCCTAAAAAGCAAAACTGCATTACCTTTTTGTTACTGCAGTATTTTTGCTTACTTTTGAAAATGACTACATTTAATGCATGACTTAATGTGATCTCTTCAGCAAGGCATCATTTAGCAAAAAATAAAAATGGAATGCTTAAGCTACATAATTAACATTATGTAGCTTATTTGTTCTATACCAGCTGGTTCACATTAAATAATGTTATTTCCCAAAACTACTATAGGTGAATCTCATCTAGAGGCAACCCACAGGGTCATAAAAATAATGAATTCCTGAATAAACATACTTAAAATTCCAAACTGCAAGTTCTTTTCTAAAAACATGCCAGTGACAGGTTTAATATTAATGCTTATATGGACGTGTGCAACATTCCAGGAGATTTCATGCTGAAATTTCATGAGAGCGTGGCCCTTCGCGAGACATAAAGGTCAGTGGATGTCTTTAACTATGAGCATGTGTGAGTGTGTGACAAGCTGTTTGCTGATTTAGAGAAATGTATTATTATCACCTGATCATCAATGGATCCTCTGCAGTCAATGGGTGCCGTCAGAATGACATTTTTAATGTAACACTTATTGTAGTGAATTGTAGTTCATTTATTTAGTCTCTTTGAATCTCAATAGTACTTATATTTAAAGTCGTGTGCCTAATGTTACAACATGTCAGAATCAATAGCACTGGCCATCAATAACATTAAATCTGAATGCAAATGAGTTTCTGGTGTTTCAGTTGAGAGGAAGATTTGCATGTAATTCTGTTCTTTACATAAAGGCATCTAATGAATTCATAATATAGTGGTGTTTTGACCTTGTTGGAGCTTGATAGCTGTGATCACTACAGACAGAATTCTAAACACAACTCAATCAATCACTTTTATTTATATTGCACTTTTAACAATATAGATTGCTACAACCGAACCTGACACCGTGGACATCCTAATCAAAAAAGAATTAGATGCCACATTCATGATCGGCCCTTTTTCCTTCAAATCTAACACGTGAACTGCCAAAATACAGACAGCATGTTAATATACTGGATCACTGCTACACTGCAATAAAGGACGCATATCACTCTGTCCAACAAGCAGCTTTGGGACTTTCTGATCATTGTTTAGTTCATCTCATACCGACCTACAGGCAGAAACTGAAAACAGCTAAACCTGTATTAAGGACTGTAAAAAGATGGACTGATGA